>PVKH010042428.1:0-11180 GCA_004027955.1 Chaetophractus vellerosus
ATTAGGGCTTTGATTTAGCCACATCAGTAGGAAATTGAGTCCCCACCTCCTTGGTTGGTGGACACTCACACAGAAAATGACACAGCAAAGGAGAGAGCTTGGTTTTGACACTGGAGCCCTGGGGAGACAGCTGAGCCATTTGCCTGATAGTTTACAGCTGGCCTTGTGGAGTGAGCAGAGCAGCTGAGCTGGAAAGAAACTAGCCCCAGGACAAGAGATGAGCTTTATGCCAGCCTACAGCTGAGATTGGAAGAAGCTGGGACCAGGAGCCTTAAGAGGAAGAGGAAGGCTGAACCCTCACAGATACTGGTAGCCACCTTGCTCCAACACATGGCAACAGATTTTGGTGAGGGAAGTAACTTACTGTTTATGGCCTTGTGACTGTAAGTTCTACCCCAAATAAATTCTCTTTATAAAAGTCAACAGATTTCAGCACCCCTTTGGCTGACTAATACAGAGTATTATAACAACCTTCAACTTAATATAATATAAATAAATATAATATAATAAATAAAATATAAGGATACTTATATTTTATTTAAAGTTGTAGTTTTAAGTATTCTTTAAGAAGGACAAATTCTCAAGTTGACACCAGAAGAAATACAAATTTAAACTGTAATTAAATGCCTTCCTATGCAGAAATCTTAAGGCCCAGTTCACTTCACCAGTGAATTTTTCCAAACAGTTAAAGAAAAAATAATACCAAACCTGGGCAAACTCTTCTAATCAATATATAAAGAAGACTAAACAAAAAGTAAGTAAACGAAAATCTTTTTGATGGAAATATATGCAAAAATTCTAAATAAAATATTCCAGTGAAACATAAAAAAAATAAGAAAGAGAATATATATTACCATAATAATGATTGATTCAAGCAAGAATTATTAATGGATTCTAAAATCACTGAGTGAAAGGTTTTGGGGGGATAGAATATTCATACAGTCTCAAAATATTGCCCAACAGATTTACTTATTAATTACAAAAGGAAAAGAAATTTTACAGTGGAGAAATCGGAAAATGCCACCTTAACTAAGAGACCAGAATCATCACCAAAATAGTATAAATGACATCATGTGCCTCCTATTGTGACCCTTGAGAAACACATACCACCTCTTGATTATTCCTGCCAACCATATTAACTCTGAATATAAGCATCAGGAATCCGTCAGACAAATCCAAATTGACTAACATTCTGCTTAGCAACAGGACTTTAAAATTGTAAGTTAGAAAAGACAAAAATAATAATAAAAAGGCAGGGGAACTGATCCATATTAGAAGAGATTGAGGAAACACGACAAATTCAGTTGACATATTATCCTTGACTGAATCATAAAGCAGAAATAATATAAAAAGCTTTAAAAGGCAATACTTAGGGGTACAGATGTGGCTCAAATGGTTGGGCATCCGTCTCCCATATGGAGGGACCTGGGTTCGATCCCTGGGACCTCCCAGGAAAATAAAAAAGAAAAATATAAAAGGCGTGTGGGCCGCCAGGCCCTGCGCATGGGCGTGCCACACACAGCAAGATGGAGAGCCAAGATAAGACGCGCCAAAAAACGAGGAACTGAGGTGGCGCAGGTGGCAGAATACCTCTCTCCCACATCAGAGGTTCCCAGGATCAAATCCCGGTGAAGACAGGAAGAGAAGGATGAGAAGAGAGGAGGAAACAGACACAGAGAATTGCCCAGCGAATGGACACAAAAACAGCAGAAACAGGGGGGAGGGGGGGCTAAAAATGGATTTTTAAAAAGTAAATAAATAAATCTTTTTTAAAAAGGCAATACTTGGACAATCGGAGAATCTGAATAAGGACAGATCATTTGATACTACTATTATATCAATAGTAAATTTCCTAAGTGTTCTCATTGTATTGTGGTTTTGTAGGAGAATGCCCTTGTCTTTGGGATATATCCATTTGTGCTACTTTTGCAACTCTCTGGTCAAGGCTTGGTGTCTTTCCCTGACTCAGGAAATATTCACCCATTATCTACTCAAATATTGTCTCTCTGTAAATAATGTTTCTTCTATACGGAACTCCTATTAGATATATGCTAGGCCTTCTCATTCAGCCCTCCATGTTTCTTAACCACTCACATTTTACATCTCTGTATCTCTGGGTGTAATTTCCTCCCATATCTCATTTTCCTTGGGTGAATTCCTCAGCTCTATCTTCTAGTGGCCTACATCTCCCTTTGTCTAGATCAAATCTCCTATTGGCTCATCTATTGATTTTTTTTTCATTTCCTGAAGCTCTATTTGATTCTTTTTAAAGTACTTTTTCCCTCAAAATATCCTGTTTCGATACATTATTTATTCTTTCTTTTGTCTCTTTAACCATTTTCAACATACAGCATTTTTTCAACGATCACTTATGTATAGTATCTGGAGTACTACCTGTGTCTGTTGACTCATCCTCAAGTGGTTCATTTCTCTGTGTATTGTGTAACCCCTTATTGGCAGCTCATAATCAGTGCCCCCTCCCACCGCACCCACCAAAGGCACCCTGGTCCCTAAGTAGCGATACTGCCCCTGTAGAACATTTTTGCATTTGCTGCTGTGAAGGCATCTGTGTTTTCACTGATTATGGAGAAGTTTTTTATGTTTATTTCACTATTGCACCAAGAAGACAACAACCTTCCATTTTGCTCCCTGGGTTGTTAGGCACAGGATTTCTGGTCCCCTTTCAAACACAAGGCAAACCTCCAATATTCCCAGCTTTAATCAGAAGCCTCATTCCAAGGCCCCCCTCCTTGCACGGGCCCAAGAGCAGGCATCCTGCTCCCATGTGGGCACTAAAACCCTGCCCATTTCTTAGGGCAAAATTTGGGTCTGATACTCCTATTACTTCTTCAATTTCTTCTTCCAACTCCAACTTTGAGTTTCTTCTCTATTTCTGGTACCTAGGCAATTGCTTTTCTACCAAGCAAGGTGTATTAGTCAGCCAAAGGGGTGCTGATACAAAGTTCCAGAAATCTATTGGCTTTTATAAGGAGTATTTATTGGGGGTTGATGCTTACAGTCACAAGGCCCTAAAGAGTCCAACTCAAGGTACCCTAAAAGGTACTTTCTCACTCAAAGTCTGTTGCCACATGTTGATGCAAGATGGTGGGCGATGTCCGTGAGGGTTCAGGCTTCCTCTTCCTCTTAAGGCGCTGTGGTCACAGCTCCTTCCAACATCAGCTGTAGGCTGGGATAAGTCTCTTCTCTCTCCTGGGGTTCGCTCCTCTCCAGGATTCAGCTGCTCTGTTCTCTCTACAAGGTATAGACTATCAGGCTCTCTCTATTTCTGGGGCCTCTGCCATGTCTATGAATCCATATCTAGTCCTCTGTGTTCTTCTCCTGTGAGTTTACTTCTTGAGGCTCCAGCATCAAAACTCTCTCTGCCGGGTGTTTTCTCTGTGAGTCCCCACCCACCAAGGGGGCAGGGACTCAACATCCTACTGATGTGGCCCAATTAAAGCCTTAATCATTATTTAATCCAGTAAAAGTGAAACCCCTGGATTTAATGCAATCTAATACACCCAGAGGAACAGACCAGTTAACAAACATAACCCAATATCTATTTTTGGAGTTCATAAATAATACCGAATGGCTCCATGAGGCAATGTATTATATTTTGGTGTTGATCTGTTCATGTTATTTAGTATCATATAGAAGTTAAAAGTGCTGGAACCAGACTGTATGGATTCAAATCCTAGATCTGCCATTTACTAGCTGTGTAACCACGAACAAGTTATTTATCCTCTTTAAGCCTCGGTTTCCTCATCTGTAAAATGGGAGTGATAATGCCTACCTCAACTATTGCTAGGATGATTAAAAGGCTTTACACATGTGGAGTGCCTAGAGTTGTATCTGGCACATAGTAAAAGTTTCAATGAGTTATTAGCTATTATTATCGCGATTACTTTTCTTATGATCATCAGTACCATGACCGTCCCATGCATCTCCACATGTTTATTCCAAAAGCAGGGCCCTTCTTTACTGGAAGAGCAACAATATATTTTCTTTTTAATCCCAAGACAGTGTCACCCTGCCATCTGTCACCTAAACAAGACTCCCTCTTCTCTAGTTCATGTAGGCTTAGAAGATGCAAATCAACTTTAAATTTAGTCAGCTTAGACTATTATTAGGAGGAGTGAAGTGTTTCAAGGACAGCTCAGATATTTCTGAACTAACCATAAATAATTTTTATTATCTCTCTTTTTAAAAAATTATCGGAATCATAACCCTCCAACATCAGGGCAAATAATTGAGAAAGGGCAGTTACACAATGGAGATACCACCAATGGCTTAACTATCAAAGAAACCACGCTGCTTGGGCTGAATACCCCATTGTGAATGCCCTAGACTCAGTGGTCCCAGAAGCAAAGCCCCAGTAAGGATGGACCAAGGGGAGTATACGAGTATAATGAAGGAGGCTTTGTGGAGAGTCTAGTGAATGACTCCTTGACATTCTCTCATCTATAACATGACAGGCATATGGTGTATATCAATAAATAAAAAGGATATAATTACGTGGAGGCTGAAGCATTCAGGGCTTGGTAACATTTGGTAAGCTGGCAAGCTGTCTGCCCTGCTCTTTGTCCTGACAGGTGGAATACAATAAAATGGCTCCCAAAAAATCTATTCACAGTACATTTTAGTCTTTGGTCGTCTTTCATTTCCCCAAAGAAACGGCAGGTCATGCTCCAATTTGTGTCCATAGATGTATGTTAATATATTATTTAAACTACACTGTAAGGTAATCACAATCAGTCCATAGAGCTTTCAATACACAGCTCCTTAAAAATATCCTCAGCCTGAAGGTCAGGGCTTTTCGTGACAGGACTAATGGTTACCTTGTGTTTGACACAATTAGTGCATTATCGTTGTTTGGCAGATTCTACTAAAATCCCACTAAAGTCCTAATATCATGCCGGACTTTGTGTCCTTCAACTCCCACCTGTAACAAAAGGCGAGACACATCTGCAAGGAAACTCCAGTGGAAAGGGCAAATGGAACAGGCTTTTTGTCTCCAGTTTTCTACATCTAGGCTGTGCCTACACAAAAATAAACCTGCCATCAGAAAACAAAATGGCACAACTCAATCAATAGCACCCAATGAACTTTTAACTTACTTGTAATCCACACACTGTAAGCCACAGTTCATTGGAGAGGGGCCATAAAAATTTATAAAGCAGTTGGTTAGGCAAAAATCATTGCTATCTCCCTTAAATGCTCTCTTTCTCTCACATCCTATATAATCTTCAGGATATCCCACTGGTTCAGCCATCCGTATATATCCAGAAGTCCACCCTGTCCACCACCGGCACAGTCTCAGCTCCCTCACTGTCATCTTGATGACTGCCACCACCTCCTAATGGTCTCCCTGCTGCTACACTTGTCACCCTACAGAACTTTTCCACATAGCAGCCAGAGTGATCCTCTAGAAAGACAAGCCAAGTCAGGTCACAAAGCTACTCAAAACCCTGCAAGAGCTCACAAGGCTTACAGTGGTTTGCCAGCCCCTATGGTCTGGCTCTCCATTTTCTCTCTTATGTCTCTTCTTCTTGCTCACTTTATTCGAGCCAACTGGTCCCCCTGAAGTTCCTCAAAACTTCTACACACTGTCGCTGAGCCGGAAATACTCTTTCCCCAAATTCTGGAGGGTTGTTTGAATTCTTTGTTCAAAGCTCGCCTGGCAATGAGCTCCATCTCACCAACCACCCTGTTTAAACTGACAGCCTGCCTTCCACACATTCCACAGCCAGGTTAAGGGATCCTGCTCTCTCGTTTCTTCTAAAGCTCTTATCTTCTAACATACTATATAGTTTATTTATTAATTATGCTTATTATTTTGTCCAACTCTCTGCTCTACGAGAGAATGAAATTTTTTCTTCAATGATTTACCCCAATCATCTCGATTAGGGCTTCCAAATGAAATAAAGGACACCAGTTAAATTGGAATTTCAGATACACAATGACTAGTTTTTCATGTAAATATTTGGTTTGTTTGTTGTTTATCTAACATTCAAATTCACCTGGGCATGCTGTATTTTATTTGCTAATCTGTCAACCTGAACAGTGCCTGACAACATCATCATCACCAGAAGAAAGCATTACATATCATCTATTATTTAAATTAAAATTAATTTGGTTTTGAAATTTTAATGGCAATTTCAGGCTTACTGGAGATACTCCGCATGTCACCAGAGAGGTCTTAAATCACTTTTTTAATTAATTAATTTTTTTAAAGATATATCGATTACATAAATTTTACACAAATATTTTAGGGGTACCCATATGCCCCACCTCCCACACCCCCCACAACCTCCCACATATACATTCTTCATTACTGTGGCACATCACCTGCAATAGATATACACATCTTGGGGCTTTGCCACTAAGCATGGACCATAGTTCACATTGTAGACCACACTCTCTCCCACACAGTTCTGCACGTTATATGATGATATGAAATGGTCTATATCTGTCATTGCAATGTCACTCAGGATAATTCCCAAGTCCTGAAAAAGCCCCTGTATTACAACTGCTTTTCCCTCTCCCTGCCCCCAAAGCATCCAGTGGCCACTGGCTCCACATAATTTTGTAATTTCTTCCATTGCGTGAATCACAATAAGTCTATAACAGGACACCAGCAAGTCCAGTCTAGTCCATAGCTTTTCCCCCAATCCTGAGGAGTCTGGGATGGTAAAGTGTCCTCCACCTCCAAGTAACAGGGGACTTATATCCCATGGATAAGATGGATGAGATTATCCTGCCTGCAGCTGCAGACTCTCTCCATTCCCTGGGATGGCCATTGTCCATCATCATCTCCCCTCTAGGTGTCCTGGGTGAGCCCAGTGAGTTGTAGAGTAGGAGCTGCAGCTCCACCAAGCTTTTGGACCCAGCTGGCACATGGACAGCCCGTACTTATATCATTTTTTTTTATCACTGTAGGAAAAATACATTGTTAAAAGCAAAAGCAAACAAATTTAGAAAGCTAATTATGCCATGGACAGCTCAATAGTAAAAAGACACATTAAACCACTTTTAAGCACTATGTTTTATAACTTTGGGTCAAAAGAAAATGGAAAGTCCCCAAATCCAAAGTGGAAGCATATGTCGAGGAAATCACACTAAGTGGGAAACCAGAGACTAAAGTGTAGTTGACTGTATTGTTGAAGAACGACATGGAGACTGAGAGTGGCACCCAGATTACCCACACGCCTGACCTCTAGTTGTCCTTTCCAATTACCTGTTGCCACTACTTATTGACCTTGGGAGAGTCAATAAATGACTCAGTGTCAGAAAACTGTGTATTTTTAAATTGTGGTAACAGATACAGCATAAAATCTCCCATTTTAATGACTTTCAAGTACACCATTCAGAGCCATTAATTACATTCACAATGTTGTGCTACCACCACCAACAACCATTACCAAAATTTTTCTACCACCCCAGACAGAAACTCTGAACACGTTAAGCAATAACTCCCCATTCCCTCTCCCACTTCCTATCCCTGGTAACCTGTAATCTACTGTCTGTCTCCATGAATTTGCATATGCTAGTTATGTCATATAGGTGAAATCATACAATATCTGTCCTTCTGTATCTGGCTTATTGCATTCAACATGATGTCTTCAAGGTTCATCCATGTTTTAGCATGTATCAGAACTTCATTCCGTTTTACAGCTGAGTAAGAAAATTCACTTTTATTATAAGATTTATGAGATCCATTCCAGCTCTAGAGATCTGTGATTCTATATAAAAGTATGACCAGAAAGTAAAGAGACTATTTTGAAAAACCTACCAGAAGTTAAATATAATTATAAACACTATCTTTCAGAGCAGTCACCAGAAGGAGCTATTTACTTATTCCAAAGATGCTACCAATGACCAAAACATTTTTGGCACTTCCATTTTGGATGTTCCTTGTATCAGGGCAATGTTTAAGAAATATTAACAAATGTGTTTATCCCAGCCAGTAAGTGGCAGAGCTAGGATTTGAACTCAGCCAGTCTGGCAACAAATACCATCTGCGATTTTAACATCCATGCTATACTGCCTGTTTACTGCAAGTTACAATCCTTGTGCCCAAGAGTTTATAGGCTGGGATTGATCTACCATAGCCTGAAGACTTGGTTTACAAACTGTGCAAAAAATAGTCATTAAACTTCAATTTTTAACATAAAATCGTTTTATCCAATTTGATCAGTTTAATCTCCCACCTTCATCATTCAACTTGGCTATGAAAAAAATTTAATTGGTTATAGAAAAACCAGTCTCCATTCAATGAGATGTTTGACAATGGTACAGAAGATCTAAAGAATGTTTCACTGTCTCTATAAACAATCCCAAAAAGGGAGGTCTAGAAATGTCGTCAATAAAGGTAGTGTCATCAAAATAAGCATAGAGTTTACTATCAAAATGATGTTCATGGGATAATATGTCTCTCTGTAAAAATTCTTGTTTGTTTAAAGGAATCATCTTATTATGTTAAGTCACATTTTAGATTGCCATAGTATGTTCAACATCCCAAGTGGGAACCTCCCAAACAGTGAACATATGGATGCTGCTCTCTCAATGTATTATTTTTAATAACAGACTCATTGAGATATAATTTATATACCATAAAATTCAGCCTTTTAATGTTTACTGTTCAGTTGTTTTTTAGTATACTAAAACACCATTATCTCATTTCAGAATATTTCACTGCTCCAAAAGAAACAACGTCTCTCTTTAGACGTCACTCTTCATTTCTCCTTATACCAGCCCCTAGGAGCTTTCTATTTCTATGGATTTGTCTATTCTGGCCATTTCATATAAATGGAATCATATAGTATGTGACCTTTTGCATCTGGCTTCCTTCCCTTAGCATAATGTTTTCAAGGTTCATCTATGTTGTAACATATATCAGCATTTCATTCTATTTTATTACTATTCTAAGATATATACAAAATTACTTAATAGTATTCAGTTAACAGCCATGTAGGTTGATTCTACTTTTCAGCTATTCTGAATAATGCCTCTAAAAACATTCACATACTGGCTTTTGTGTGAACATATATTGTAAATTCTCTTGAGTACATATCTAGGAACGGATCTGCTGGGACAAATGGAAACTCTATGTTTAACATTCTGAAGAACTGCCAAACTGTTTTACAAAGTGGCTGCATCATTTTACATTTCCATCAGCAATGTTTGGTTTTGGTTTCTTCACAACCTCGTGAACACTTATTATTGGCTGTCTTTTTTATTTTAGCCATCCTAGTGGGTGTGAAGTGGTATACTTTGTGGTTTTTTACTTGTATTTCCCTAATGACTAATGATGTTGAACATCTTTTCACGTGCTTATTAGCTATTTGTATATCTTCTTTGGAGAAATGTCTATTTAAATTCTTTGCCCATTAAAAAATTTGGTTTGTCTTTTGATTGTTGAGTTATAAAAGTTCTTTACATTTTGGGGAGTACACGATTCTTATCTGTATAAGATTGTCAAATATTTTCTCCCATTCTGTGGGTTGTTTTTTCACTGTCTTAAATATTGCCTAATCCAAGGTCATGAAGTTTTAATCCCGTGTTTTATTCTAAGAGTTTTATAGTTTTTGGCTCTTACATTTAGGGTTCTGATCCATATGAGTCAATTTGGTGTGAAGTAGTAATCCAACTTCACTCTTTTGTATGCAGATATCCAGTTGTCCCAGCATATTTGTTGAATATTTTTCTCTTCCAATTTAATTTTCTTGCCACAGTTGTCAAAAATCAATTGACTATACATGTATGGGATTATTTCTGATCTTTCAATTCCATTCCATTTATGTATATGTCTAGCCTTATGCCCGTACCACACTGTCCTGATTATTATAGCTTTGCAGTACATTTTGAAGTAAAAAGTATGAGTCCTTCAACTTTGTTCTTCTTTTTCAAGATTGTGTTGAATATTCTGGGCATCTTGCAATTCCACATGAAATTCCACAATAATTTTGCCAATTTTTGCAACAACAAAAAAGGCAGCTGGATTTTGTAAGGGATTGCATTGAATCTGTAGGTGAGTTTGGAGAGTATTGCCATTTTAACAATACCAAGGTTTCTGATCTATGAAAAGGGATGTATTTCCACTTATTTAGGTTTTCTTTAATTTCTTCCAATGTTTTTGTATTTTAAAAAATAATTTAGTGTAATTTTGTACTTCTTTTGTCCTATTTATTCCTAAGTATGTCATTCTTTTTGATGCTGTTGTAAAGCATTGTTTTCTTAATTTCATTTGGGGATGCTTTATTTCTAGTGTATAGAAATACAATGGCATTTTGTATATTGATCTTGTGTCCTGCAACCAGATTACTGAACTGGATTATTAGTTCTACAAGTGTGACAGTTTGAAACTTTTTGTGGATCCCAGAAAAAAAATGAAGTTCTTGAAGCTAACCCATTCCCGTGGGTGTGGGAAACATTGATTGGTTTGGTTTCAATTGGGGAGCCTTCATTGGATTACTTCAGTGACGCATGACCCAGGGTGGGTCTTGGTCCTTGTATTAGGCAGCCAAAGAGGTGTTGATGAAAAGTACTAGAACTCTGTTGGCTTTTATAAAGTATATTTATTTGAAGTAGAAGCTTACAGTCACAAGGCCCTAAAGAATCCAACTCAAGGTACCATAAGAGGCACTTTCTCACCCAAAGTCATTGGCCACCTATTGAAGTAAGATGGCGGGCAACGTCTGCGAGGGCTGAGCCTTCCTTCTTCCTCTTAAGGCTCTGTGGTCCCAGCTTCTTCTGATCTCAGCTGTATGCTGGCATAAGGCTTGTCTCTCTTCCCAGGGCTTGTTTCTTTCCAGGCTCAGCTGCTCTGGTCTCTTTACAAGGTCAGCTATAGTCTATCAGGCTCATCTCTGTTCCCAAGGCCTCTGCTGTGTCTAATGAGCTGTCTCTCTACCTCTGCATTCTTCTTCTCTGTGTGACTGTTCACCCACCAAGGGGGCAGTGACTTAACACCCTTCTGACATGGCTTATTCAAAGCTCTAATCTTAATTTAAGCAAGTAAACATAACCTTTGAATTTAATACAATCAAAGGGTATCATGCCCAGAGGAACCAACCAGTCTACAAACATAATTAATATCTCTTTTAGGAACTCATAAATAATATCAAACTGCCACAGTCCTCTTGCCGGAATCCTTTATAAACAGAGGAATGAAAACAGAT
>PVKH010042429.1:0-10819 GCA_004027955.1 Chaetophractus vellerosus
CCTGTTATAACAGAAATTGAAATGACTCCTTAACCCCCATATGGATTGGGTAACCCCTCCAGTTTTATGGAAATTTTAAAAGAAGAAGGATGCCCAAACTTCCTGTCAATATATGAGAAGTCTCAAATTTAAATTTGAGTAAGAAAATTTCATTGAGAAGTTGAAACTCAGTTATATTCCCATATATATGGATTGGTATCTCAGTGAAGGCCATTCTCTGAAACAATAAAATAAAAATCCCAGGATCAGTTGGCTATGATGAGGAATTTCATCAGGTATCCTATTTGTTTAAGATTCCCTGTTAGAAACTATGATAGATACTTTGGGAGGTATGTTTTCTACAAAGAAGAAGAGAGATAAGGAATGCCCAGGAAAGCAAAGCATCCAACTTACTAAGGGACACTGGAGGATATGCTCCCTAACCCAGGACCAGTCAGGGCCATGGAGGAAAGTATACCTGTGACACAGAGGATTGTTTCAAAAATTGCCCCAGGTCCAGCCTCTGGACAATTCTGTACATGTTCCTTAACAGAACAAGGTTTGAAATAAAATGAGATGTGAACCTTCCTCTCCAAAGTTGGCTGCAAGGAAAGAAAGTCTTTCCAGTTTCTGTAGAAAGAACATCACTGTCTTGGAAATGGTTGGATTCAGCCCCAAACACAACTAGAATGAACCCAACCCCTGAAGAACATGGACCAATAAAAAAATGGCAGTGTCTGTGAAATAGGAGTTGAGCCTGTATTGGCAGTACCTACCTATAACACAATCTTACTTACAAAGTAAGGGAGGAAGAGAAAAGTCAGCAGATTTTATTCTCTAGAATACAAATATGCCAATGTAAGAGGTGCCAGGGAAAAACTACTAAAGTGGGGTAGCAGTAGAATTGGAGCCCCAGCAAAAAAATTTGGGTTAATACTATATCTTCCAACTGCATTCTAACACTGGCTGCTGAGTTTTCTGATTGGTATGGACTTAGAAAATAAGAGCTTAAGAATATCTGTCTCTTACCTGAGAGAAGTAAATCACTGGTAATGATGATGGTTTCTGGCTTTCTGTGAAGATTAACATAACTGACCCAAAAAGACAGTAGCCTTCATTCCAAAGGCCATACATTCACATTATTAGGTAGCTAGGCTAATGCAATAAACTAATTGCTAATGTGGTTGTTAAATATGACATATTTATGAACAATGAGTCATCAAGCCTTACAGATCACATACCAACAACTTAGGAAGCACATGAGTGATACAGGAACGTCCAGTTGAAGGAGTCACCAGAGAGTGGCAAAATTTTCAGTGTTGGGCTAGAAAATAAGACTTTTGACTCTGTTCAACTCTAACTTTTATGTGCCAGGCACAACTAAATATGAGCTGGATACTTCCAAGGAAGGAGCAGACAAGAAAGAAAGATGAAATGAGAATATAATGAGTATGAATGCTAAATGCTCTAACTAGTCATTAGGCAGAAGTCGTAATGGGGCATGATCCTAAGGAAATATAACATATATGTTTGTTTATATTGACTACCTGAGTAAGAAGACTAGTTGGGAGAAATACCATTGAAGGACTTATTAACAAACATTAATTATGATTCATATTATACAGTGAATCAATTCTCTGGGAGATAATAGACAAGTGATAAAGTTTTTCTAGAGATCCTTGAGACATGCTTAACAGCAAGAGTGGCTGGAACTGAGAGATCTGGAAATGAGAGAAAAATGAACACAGGATCACAAGCATCATTTAAATGAAGGGTTTGCATATGACAGTCAGGAAGAAACCATGTGAATAATGGTTGGCTAGTAAGAAATACTATTAGCTAGGGTATAACTTACCACTAGAACTAACCCAATGGGGCCCATATGCCACAAATATACAAGCTGAGGGAGTGTAGGTGGTGGCAGTGGATAAATGCATTTATAAAAGATGTCCCCTTCAGGGGTAGACAACTGGGAACCCACGTTTGTTATGCCCCTCTCAAAGTCCCATAACCATCCATGTATCTGCACATTTCTAAGTGTTTTATGTATTTTAATACCATCCTTATAAAGATACTAATGACCTTGTAATATGACAATTCCCTTCCTCTCTCTGAGAACAAAGTATCTCTCCACTTTCCCTGCTCTTTTATTAATGGAAGTATGAAATGTGTCCCTCCAGCCTGCCACAGACTACTGAAACAATGGCCATGGGATGAACAGGGAAGAAAGAGCAGATGGTATGCATATGGCTTTGGAAACAACTTTAAACAGTGGTCCTCTTTTTTCTTAGCCTTTCAAATTGTGCTTAGTTAGCAAAAATTATGGGGAAAATTCCACGAATAAATCAAGGGAAATGTAATTACATAAAGGATAATAGTCAGATTAACATAAGGTTTCTTCAGACCAGATCCAAGAAGGCAAATTACGTTAGGAACTCTTTTATACCCTGTGGTCCTCCATACTGATGCGCCACAAAGTCATTCTGGTTAAGTGTTCAGAACGGCTCACAAGCAGCCACAAGCCATGTAGCTATGCCCTAAATACATGGTCAGCGGTAAAAGACTTTGCAAGATTCACCAGAGACAGCCCACCCAGGCTGTCCAGATGTGATTCGATATTGATTTCAGAGAGAGAAAATAGCAAATATGCTCCAAGATTTGAAGCAGCATAGCCTGACTGTGTCAATACCATAATAGAAACAGAGCTTGGAGTTATCAACAAGTTTGCCTACTACCCTGTGAATGCTGTGAACAGAACTATATTTAATAGATTATCACCCTGTAGACATTCTGGGGAGTTCTATTTATAGACCAGATGATAGAAGAGATCCAACAAAATATGCCTCTCAAATGACATCACAACCATGAGATGCAATTGTTTAGTACTTAGAGAGAGTCTGCAACCATGTCATTTAAATATCCTCAGCATTAATATTTCAAGTGTATTCTTAGTCTGGACAATGCAAGATATTCATCTACTAAATCTTTCAACATTGGAATACTGTTCCATTTTAATCATTTTAATACTGCTAAAATTCTGCCCTGAACAATTATTTTATTTATGCCTTTTAAACAGACATCAAAATTATTTTTGTAGTTGAGCACCTTACTCCTTGTAACAAGAAATTTACCTCATTCTTGGAGGTTTAGATTGGTGTGAATGTGTTCTCCTTGCTTCTTTGGGATTCTACCATCAAAATACATTCCAGATGCCCTTATTCTGTTGTACACCATAAACATGCAACAGTTCTAGAATTTAGGCTCCGGGTCTGAACTCATAAAGGATGCTTTTCTATTGAATTAAGATCAGCTGTGCTGAATCCAAAAATGTTTTGGAGACTCTAACTCCAAGGACTGGTGCTATTGATTATAATTATTACCTATATAACTGGAAGACATAACCTTCAATAATAAGAATAATAAGTCCTCTGCCAAATAGAGTTAGGGAGATTGGCCCTTGCCCCCAAATTTAATATATTTATCTCTTCATGAGGTCATTTCCATGCATCTCTGTATTATTTTAATATACAAGGAAGGCTCAGAGCTAAGTGTGTGTGGAAGAGCAGAATGGAGTTAATTTGCTTTGCAAAAAATGGAGTTAAATTTATTTTTGCACATAAGAAAGAAGGGACAGAAGAGAGGAAGGAGAAAAAAGATTGTCTGGACTACATAGAGGACTTTTTAAGAATCGTGTTATCTGATATGCTATGATAAAAATGTATACTTTCTCCCAAACCTCAACAAAATCTTCTCCAAACATTTAAGTATAGTACTTTTGTGTGCGTGATTTAAACAAGTTAATATACGTAAAATGCTAAGACAAGTGCATGGCACTTGGGAAACTCTCAAAGAATGTTAATTCTTATTATTATTAATATTAATTTTATTTACCATTTACATCCTTGCTTAAAGGAAGAAAGATACAATATTATGACACACATAAGCAGTGCTATTAACCAATTTTTAAGAAAACATGGCACTATATTGAAAAAAGAATAATTTTACCAGAAACTTGGGTGAGAGAGTTACTATAATTAAGCACAAAATTTAATTCTCTAAGTTTCCCAGTTGGTAGTCAAAAAAGAAAACACACACACACACACACAATGGGTTATTTTGTCTTTTACTAACTTGATAAAATATATATATTTATATATAAAGAAAAAAATTTCTGGCTCAAAATCCCATGAGTTTATTTTGTGGTTTAATGAATTAAGAGCCTCTGACAAACATGGAGGCCAATTTGCTAACTTTAGTTTGTTCTTTAAGTAGTCATTTTCCTATAAACAGCCTGGATGAAAGCTGAAGATATAACATTAAATCATAACTTCAAAGGCAGTTCTTTAGGGACAAAGGGTAACAGAGATTAGAAATACTATTTCCTCTTACTTCAATAATATAAAGATACATGGAGAACCTAAAGGAATGATTTGGTTAAGAAGACCCTTGTAAGATGATTTATTATTTCCCATGAATATTTCTGAATATCTCATATAGTGCTAATATATCTCCTCAGTAAACAAGGAATACTACACCAAAGGCCACACATACTATATTATACTTGTACTACCATTACGCATACATTTTTGAACATTTTTATTTCTAACTTCCACGAAATTAAAAAAAAAAAAAAGAAAAAGAAATGTTTCTTAAGGAGTCCAAAATTTGTGTTGAGTGATGTGAAACATTCATATGTATTCAAAGTAAGATTGATATGGAAGCATTCAATGTGACCAAGAATATTGTTGTTACAGGTATGTCCCACTTTAAAAAGCAAAACTGCAATACACTTAGGTAGTGATCATTCACAATATAAAAAATCATTTGATTGACAAAAGTTTTCATGGCAAAGTTCTTACTCCCCAAGTGCATTTTCCTGATCTCTATAAATAGCTAATTACTTGAAGGAGAAGAAGCTGGAGAACAAAGAAAGCTCAGCCTTTTAAACCATAAGGCGGCACTGCCAATGGACGTTCAGTCAGAAGTTGCGACGTAAGTCAATGGGGAACAATGAATCAATTTACAGTCTAATTTTCAGGAACTCCTTGCTCTTGCTAAAATGCCTGGTTATACAAATACCAACACATGATCTAAATGACACTTCATAGTGTGTTTCATCAATAATTTAAAGATTTCATTTTAGAGGCACCCTAAGAGGTATCCATTTTCAAGTTTAGGAGCACATTCTCAGCATATTAAAATATTGCAGTGGAATAGATAAGTAGTGTTACCAGCCAAATATAACCAGAGCACAGGGGGAAAATGCAAGTAGCAAAATTATCCTTTCTTACCTGTTACAGGAAGAGAAGATGCCACAGGTCACAGAGTCCATATACATCCAAAGAGAGGAAACCAAAGGGGGAGAAAAAGAAAAAAAATGATAATTTTGGGTTAACACCAAAGTGCAGGGAACAAGAAAAATGAAACATTTTACAAAGAAAACCATTATCCTCCTATACAGAGGCTTCTGATTGTATATGTGTGTTCAGTCAACTCATTTTTTTTTCCTGCCAAGGAAGCTGAGTTAATTTGTCTGTAATGTGGTTGACCACTCACTCTACACACTTTAAATTGAAACAACAGCACAGCTGTTTCTATTTACAATGATAGATGGACCTACCATTTTGACCATAATTCGACGATATAGAAAACCCCAGCAGAAAACATTGAGCATGCCCAATGTTATCGATGTGTGCGCACTCAGTTGCAGGAACCCTGCCGTCATGTTCAAAATCATGTTGAAGAGGGACTTATGAGCTAAATGTGAAACACCCAGGGTCTAGGTGTTTGCTTTGCTTTGTTTAAATATGTATTGCACTTCTAAAATATGCCCAGGAGCGAATGCTAGGAGCTATGGAATAGAGACGCCAAGCACAGCCTATGCCCTTTGACATCTAATATTCTAAATAAATGTGACATTTATATCGTACAATTGGATATAATTAGGCACCAACATGAGTTCTGAATCTGAGATCATCAAAAGGCTCCCCCAACGCCAGTCCCACCAATAAGCACTGTCCCTGTTAATATTCAAAAACATTTCCCTTTCAAGGATAACATATATAGAAATGAAATTTAACCACAAAGCTTTTTCTCAGATTATTTAGTAGACATCTAGTAAGTTTTTAAAGCAATGAACACCCCTCACAATTCCAAGCCAGCATCAACTTAATATGCTACATTAGGAACCTCAAATAACCCCCTGCAATTTTACCTTTCAAAATGAGCTATTAGGGTTTGTTTTGCCCTTGGTAAATAACATTTGCTCTGTTAGAGATGTCTTTTCATCTTATTAACCATTTTATTTTATTTGGGAAGGAACAGGAAAAACCAACCCAAATAAATCAGAGCTCCCTTTCAAATCTTTTTTAGGAACAAAGATCATCTCTGATGGGCCTGAGATACTTCAAAAGAAATTGAACAGGGTCCAACCTTAACCTTATCTACCTTAATGGATTCTTTCCAGATGATAGTCTTACATCTTCAAGTTCCCAGGCAGTCCACTACTTCATTGAAATCTTGTCAGAGTGTGCATTCTGAAAACTGGAAATTCTGCCTATTTATAAAGTCTGGCCCAATGGCATTTTTGCTCCTGAGCTGTACCAGTCATCTCAGCTTACTCCCTTCACAGCTAGGAATGTCACACGCCAGATCAAGGATGCTCCAATTGCAGACTCCCCAGCCCCTGATTTTGATTTCTCTGTACCTATAATCCATCTAAAATGTAAGGACTCCTATTGTACAGGGAATTAACAAAGAAATACATACATTTCTAAAAGAGAATCTTAAAGCTATGAAGTACCTTAGCCTATGTGAGCTAAGCCCGAACAGCTCCACATGTGTTAGTGACGTCAGTGTTCCATCATTCATTCATTTCTAATGGGCCAATCAGCCAGCCATTCACTTGACAACCATTTAAGGATCACTCACTAGGTGCCAGGCACTGTGCTAGGTGCTGGTGTATAAAGAAATATGAGATAAAAAGTTATTCTCTTAAGTAAGTTCATCTCTTGCTAGAGACAAAGATGCTCTGAATAATGTGATGAGTGATATGATAGGGAAATGTGTATAATGATCATTGAGTATAAGTTTAGAACCCTATACTCCAAATTTCCCAAAATACTTCCTAATTCTGAGACCAGACTTTATCCTCCCTTCACAATGAATATATGCACTAGACACATCTTTTCAAATAAGAAAATTTGATCACGTCAGAACCCTTATTTACATACTATAGCCACTTCCTGTGGACTTGCCTGGATAGCCTATCTGACCTCAGGTACCCTGGCGCTGTCCATCTCTCTGCCACATCCCAAACCACTCTCCCCTTGTTCTCTGAGCTCCAAACATACTGTCCTCCTTCAGTTTCTGACACATACAAGGCTCTTTCCACCACCGGGCATTTGTATGTGCTGTTTTCTCTGAGCCAAGTCAATGGAGCTGTGTTCCCTCATTAGCTCCATTTTTCTTCTGGGTAATTCTTACTCACTGTTCAGATCCCTTTGCTGATATACAATCAAAATCTGGTCATCTCCATGGTTAAATTCATTCCTAAAACTATATACCTTTCCTTCAGAACTTAGATCTCAGTTTGCTTTTATGCTTTCATTAATGTGATTAATCTCATTAATGATAATAAACTCCATGAGTGAAGACCACATTTGATTTTTTTCATTAATGTTACCCAGTGCCTTGTATCTTACATACTGTAGGAGCTCAATAAATAGTGTTCATTTTCAAAAATATTGATAAGAACCACTTTTAGTGCAGGGAAGTAACACTAAACATTTGTTGGAGTGGACCAAAGAAGCCAGAAACACTCAAGCAGCTATTAAAGGCACGGCATGACTCTTTGTTTTTTTCTATTTAATGATTTTTCCTAGGGTCTCATTTGGATATAATGATACCA
Organism: Chaetophractus vellerosus; assembly: GCA_004027955.1. Classification (NCBI taxonomy): domain Eukaryota; kingdom Metazoa; phylum Chordata; class Mammalia; order Cingulata; family Chlamyphoridae; genus Chaetophractus; species Chaetophractus vellerosus. The sequence continues at coordinate 7,889 of PVKH010042429.1, forward strand.
GTGACCAAAAGTGGAACATACACATGCAGATTAGTCTCTCTGTTTAGTTGTACACTTTCCCATAGATTTTTATTTTACCTACTTCCTAATATTTAATTCTGATTGAACTTGAAGTAGGGAAAGACAATTGCTGAATGGAATTGAAGGCAAGTAATTTTGAAAGCTGGTCAGGACAAACACAGATTAAGCTGCCTCAGTCCAGGAAATGACCTAAATCAACTCATGTGCTTGTTACAAGATTCTAACAGCACTGCCGAGGAGACCGCATGAAAACTTGCTCCCCATAGGACAGACAATGTTAGAGCCAAGCTGTGCTTTATGGGGAAAAAAATTTTAAAGAAGGAATGTGAATTCAAAGATACTGGAAAGTATTGCCATATGAGTAGAAAATATTCTGTTGGGTTTCAAGGAGCCAGATGTGAAAGCTAATGATCTCAGTATCCTAACGAGTCTCTGGATCAGGCTCCACTGGGAGGTAAGGCAAAGAAAGCGGACTGGCAGACCAAAATAATGAGACTGTACTTGCCCAGGAGAAAGGACCCTGAAGAGCAGTGGTAAAGGTAACTAGTAAATATCACCACTGTAGAAAGACATAACCCTCTGGATTATTATTAATAGGAATATTTATAAAATATCCACAGTATAACGAGAGGCTGTGGATTCATATACTTAGGGACAAGAATGGAGAAAAAGAAAAGAGCAGCTGGCTGAAAGTTGCCACAGGAGTAACAGATATTTCTCCACTTTTACTATTGTATTTTTGGAGTTGAAGCACAAAGGGTAGAGATCTAAGAGCAAGGGAGTGAGCATATTGTGAAGAGGACAGAGGTGAGGAAGACTCGGAGTGAATGAAGAAGGGAAGAAGGAAACACGGGTGAGTGAGCAGAGAACACAGCACGGCCATAGAAAAAGAGTTTTTCAAAATAGTTTCTCTTTAGAGCTTGACACGTAGTGCTTTGTGGCTTACAAAACACGCCAGACACGTGATTTTATCCCGCTTCACGTCAAGCCTGTGAGGCAGCCTGGGCAGGGATCACCACCCTCGTTCTTTTCTAGATTTTCTAGCTGATCGCCCAAGGCCCAGAGGTTACAAGTTGCCCCAAATCCCCAGAACCAATGAGCAGAAAAGCAGGATGGATCGGCATACTTTTTCTGATGGCAGAAAGTATCTGGGGAAAGCAACAAAGAAACTGCAGTTTGAGACTAACAGAGTGTGAACCTGTATAACTGCTAGTGCAACCACCAGTCACGGGTCAAGGACAGCTGATTCTGGAAAAGAAACAACTGACAAGCCAGCCCTTGACTAAGTCTTAGTTTTCCACTCTTAATTCATTCCACAAACATTTACTGTAAGCCTACTGTTGGGGTTTGAATCATGCCCCCCACAAAAGACATGTTCAAGTCTTAGTCCACATTTCTGTGGATGTGAACCCATTTGTAAATGGGGCCTTTGAAGATGTTTATTATTAGTTAATGAGTGGACTCATTTGTGAATGGCAACTCCAAAGATACTATTTAGATGAAGTCAAATTGAATCAGGGTGGACCTTAATCCATATGCCTAGAGGCCTTATAAATATAAGAAATTCATACAGAGGCTGTCAGAAGAAGCCAGAAGGCAGAAGGCAGCAGAAACCAGAAGAGCAGACACAAGGGGAGAGAGATGGCCACGTGATGAAGGATTGCTGGAATTCTACAGACATTGCAGAAAGCAAGCCCAGCCAATGCCTTCATATTTGACCCCTAATCAGAAAAACTGTTGAACAGTAATTTCATATTGCTTAAGTGAACCCATTGTGTGAGTATTTGTCATAGCATGCATGGCAAACTAAGACACCTACTGTGTGTCTACTATAGAGAAAAAATGGACCCTGGACCCTACTAAAAGGAACACACCACTTCCCTCTCTCTACTTACACAGGAAGAAAATTAAGAAACAGATTTCTTGTTGTGAATGCTTTTTTAATCAACAAACACGTTTTTAAATATCTCACTTTACATTATAAGTTTTTTCCAACAGCTTTGACAAGAATTCTAGATCATGTGTTCTTTTATTTTACATAGCTCATATTCCTTTGATTTAACTGGTGTCTAAGGCAGAGGACAGAACTTTGCATGACATGCTTGGTGAATTTAGATCCCTGAATTTTTTATACAAAGGAAATAAAGAAATTCTTATTTCCTTTTAAAACCCTACAAACCATGTTTTAAAATAGGAAATAAAGCTTTTTAGATGAAGCTATTTTTGTGATGAATTATTCCTATTTGTGGTTTGGAATGAAGCTAAACAAAAGGTACCCAAACTGCTTAGATTCCCTTTAGCACATCACTATTTTCAAGTGATGAAACATTGTGGTAAACATTTCTTAAGTACATGGGTACTGTGAGCCTTACCCCACAGTAGAATGGTGTCACACCCATACAAATCCATAATCTGGATCAGTCCATGCAAGAATGGGGGTTTGCTGAATTGCTTTCCCAGTATTGCACTGAGCCTCCACACAAATGACTTGGGAGACATGCACCAAGATGGCAGAAGTTGGTTGGGAGTGGGGATGGGGAGTAGGAAGGTGGAGAAGGAAAGTCTCAGAAGCTCAAAAAATCCAGAAATGTACACAGGAGGCAGTTCACCTGGGCATACATATAATGTATATAAAAATGTTCAAATGTTCACAGGGCATTGTCACAGTGGGTGGAGACTCTTGCAATAACCAAGAGAATATTAAATTCCCATCCTGGAGAGCTCTGCCACATTCTCTAATGGAGCAGCAACAGTCCCCCAAGTGCGGGGGCAATGACTAGTGAAGAAGGATGATCCACTGATGGGCCCTTGATATTGACACATCTATGCTTATGAACCTTTGCTCTTGAAATGGAAACCTAGTCTATTGTTGTGGGGTGCCTAAGAGTTGCCTCCCGAGAGCCTCCTTGT
>PVKH010042430.1:0-10811 GCA_004027955.1 Chaetophractus vellerosus
ATGTTAATAATAGGGAAATCTATGTATAGGGGAGTGGGGATGTTTACATGGGAATTCCCTATACCTTTGGTATAATTTTTCTGTAAATATAAATATAAAACCTCTCTAAAAATAAAATTTATTACTACGAAAGAAAAAAAAAAGCTTTCAGGGATGTTCCCTCCCCCAGGCTACTCTGTTCAGACACATTGGGAAGTTGAAATTTCTTTGGTGGGGAAAATGGGAGAAGCAGCTCTTTAATGGGAACCCTGCTAGCCCATGACTCTGGTTTCCTCTAATGCTTTCATATCTTTTTCTGGCTAATAAACTATAATTTCTATAGATTTTTGTAATTCTATTAATGTCCTAAGGCAATGTGAGGGACAGCAAATTGACCAGTGGGCTGAAATATCTTCGACAGTCTTCAAAGGAATAGACAGGGCCATGAGTTCAGCTCAAGGAGGGGAAATGAAATTCAAGAGAAAAGCAAGAAGCATCAATAGAATATGGCAATAGTATGAGGCTGGAATCTCTAATTGTGGGTCCTGAACCTTGGTCAACATGTAGATGGGGATGGCAGCAGGGTTTCAAACCCACCCACAGGAAGTCTGGAAAGCAGACCAATTTTATGACTAGTTGGCAAGATTCCTTGAGGACTGTGGTATGTGTGGCTGAATTCCTACATGGCTATTAGAAGGGTCACCCAAAGTGGTTACTAAAGCTTTAGTGGGGAGGAAGAGGCAAGGGAGAAGACAGGTCTTTGAAGAATCACAGCATAACAAGGCTTGAATGAATCAGCGGCTGATGTGGCACAGGTGAGGAATTCAACTTTTCCTAACTAACTGAGGGTCAGATCGGAATTTATTAAGTAGTAGATAATGGATATTAGTCTAACAAATGGGATATAGTAATATAAAAAGGAATATTATAAAAATATTATGGATGCAATTGACTATCTTAAGGTAATTTAAACTTGTCTCTACCTCCCCAAATGGGACAATAGAAATGGGAAACTAATTTATTTAAACAGACATGCTCTTCTGGTACACACTGGCTTCAAACACAATACTACATATCACAGTTAATTGCACCATCTAAACCATTCATATCTCAAATGAAGACTTAACCGAAATTTTATAACATAAAGAATAGTCAGGAAATTGGATAATTAGGCATATTACTAACCTAATATCATGTGTCATTTAATGTTCTTTGGTAATTTGCCATTCATTTATTAAAAGAGATATCTGCACTAGCAATTTCTAAATTTGATATAATTAACATTTTGTTTACTGCTTCTTAAGTTTTGCCTGTATAAAAAAGTAAATGAATGCAAAATATCAGTTGTATGCTTTTACTTGGAAAAGTAGTTTACAAATGTTTTTCTAATTCCCTTTTTGTCAAAGACTATGTATTAAGCAATATTTGAGTCATATTATAGAAAAACTTAAAAACTTGTACAGTTAGACTATTAAAAACTTTAATTATCAGGAAATGTGAAGATTGAAATAATTCTTGAAATAAGAAATCTAAGTTAATTGTTTACTTATGGCATATGTATATAAGGGAGAAAAATGAAATTTGGGTTCCACACAAGATTACGCAGGAGCTTTTGAAATACAAGTCAATCAAATTTAAGGTGAAAACATGGGAGAACATAAGCAATATTCAGGACATAGGTATTGGACATGGTAAATGTATCTGAGGAGTATAACATTAAGGAAGTATCCAAATCATTTTGAGAGGCAAATAGAAGTATGCACCAAATCTATAACAATAGTCACAGAAAGCATTGGAGAAAATAAATGACAAAACCCAAGGTGTCTGGTTGAAAAAGATAGAACGGTATTTGAAATGAGAAAGCCTAAGAAAATTTCACAGTAAAGGACAGGTCTTGTACCTTAGGGCTGAGAACACTTCCTGCCACAGAATAGACACTCGATAAATGTCTACATGTGAATGTGAAGACGGCACTCAAAATTCATGACAGATAGCACAGGAGGTTTAAATGTTACTCCTCCATTTTTTTTTAAAGGTAACCTTTTAGTAATATAACTTTCTTGTCTAAATGTGATGATCGTGTCATTAAATCCCCAAATATTGAATTGTGGAAAACAATTTCTTCTAAGAAGTGATGTAATCCTTTTGTTTACATAATTTATTAGACCTGCAGTCACATAGTGTGAAAGTGTAAAGTGCACAAATATATACTTAAAAAGTTATTAGCTAAATCTGCTACTTTCTGAGATTCCTACTTCATAAAATGCGTTTGAAGAGTAAATGTTTTCAAAATGGAAACACACAGTTTCAAATGCTTAATCCAATTAGTTACAATCATCTACTGTCACAAGTGCACACTAAAGGTGCTGTCATTTACTACAATGATCTGAAATTATTCAAACACTTTAACCAGCTTAACTATGATACATTTACTATTAAAATGTTCATTCTGGTTGGTAAAAGTCACTGCTCAACATATGTTTTAATACTTTAAAGTTTTCTTCTGTATATATCATTTGATAATATTTTTCATTTAAGAGAGAATTGAATATTGGTGAAAAAAATGTATACAGAATCCATGGCTACATAACCATGATTTTGCTCCAATATTTCACACCCATGTGGCATAAACTTCAAAACAACCTCAAAATCAACATCATCGAAATTTGGAGACCATGATTATTGAAAAATATATTACCTGAAACCTATTAATATTCTTCACTTTTTGCTGAATGTCATCACCTCATCAATATGTAGTGTATTTAGTAGGTTTTCTAAATAGTAGTTTTACTCATTTTCAGCCAATTATTTTATTTTTAATTCGTTAACTTAAAATAATATATAGAAAAACTACAGAAGAGATGTTGCCACACTGCTGTGGTAGAAGACTGGCTGCCATTCTGTACATGACTGGAAAATCTTGGAATGAAAATGTAGGCCAAAGTGTCACCGTAAATAAAGTCTGAAAGAAAATAAAAGAAAAATATATTTGTATTACCACTTGTGAAGACCAGTATGGCATGAATTATAGTCATACATTTATAGACTTTAATTTTCCTCTCAGCAGCAATAATTTGGGAGAAAAATCTAACAAAATTGGGCTTAAAAGGAACCTTAGTTGCAAGTATTCTATAATCAAATAGAATTTTTCCTTGTAAAGTTATTTCCCTTATTTTAAAGGGAAATAAATTAAATTTTACTTCCTGACTGCTTATGAAAATTGTACTTTAAAGAGTATGCACATTAAAGAATATGAGTATTAAAATTTGGGACAAATTAAATACTTTTTTTTTGGTAATTGATATCACTATTTGTATTTCCTAAATAAATATAAGTAAGGACTTTTGGAGATTAGTGTACCTAGTATTTCTTATTCAAGTGCATCTGCCTACTCATTAACACTAAAACAGCAATGAAAATTTCCAAATAAATAACCAGAACCACATGTTAGAGGCACATTTCCTTTATGACCTCCAAGTTGCTTGGACTGTACCTTAGAAATCCTTAATGGTGCAAATTAATCTTCACAACTTCCCTATGGTTTCTGAAATATTAGAAGCAATTGTTTAAAAAAATTACAATTTTAAATTGATCACAGTGAATGCATTGTATCAGAAAATTTTATCATGTTTATGTTAATAAATGATGTGCAAATAAGTTATCCTGCAATACCTTAAATATGTATCTATAACCTAAAGTGATTCTTCATTGACTGTCATTGTATCCAGTCTACTGACTTGTTGGAGGGGTCAATTGGTGAGGAAACACATGCATCTTCTTATATTCCTTTGAACTTAAAAGCATTACAACTACAACTATGAGTAAGGATATTTCCAACTCCTTAACAAATATTTATCAAAAATTGTGTGTTCCACACAGTGTTTGGTGGTTTGGAGATCAACATGACTCGAATTCATGAAACAGATATGGGGACATCTCACTTTACAAGAATTTTCTCCTCCAGTAATTTCATTGAGACTAAAGCTAAGAACTTTATACAGTGTAGTCACTGAGAATCTGAGCATCTGTATCATTAAACATAATTATAACATGATTTATTATATGAATCCCCAGCCCACTACAGATTGGAAGCAGCAAATTAGATAATGATGCTTAGGAAAGGTTTGTTGCTATAGATGTTGTTCAGCCAAAATACATTTATTTTATTTAAATTTTTTGTGTGTATAAGGAAACCTTCTGGGGTGATGGAAGTATTCTAAAACTGGGTTGTGCTGTAAGCTTACAATGTGATTTTCATGTTATGTAAATTATATCCCAGTGAAGCTTAAAATAAATAAATGGGAGAGTTGAGGGTGTGATCAGATGTTGATTGTGTGTGAATCAAGCACAGCAAAATGTTGATGGTAGAATCTAATAGTGGGTTTAGAGATGTTCACTGCAGAAATTTCATTTTTATGCTTGAAAATTTTTATAACAGCATTTTGGGATAAAAATGGGACACAGTAACAATTATTGGGGATGATAACACCATTTCATGGTATACATGAAAAAGTTGAAACTCCACAATAAATCAGTTACATTAAACAAATTGATTTACCCACACTGATTGGGCTCTTGAAATACTGTTAAACATCATGAAAAACTAGGGCATTCTGGAGAATTAACTGACTGAGCCAAGTCTGGATTTTATTATAAATGCAGGTTTTGAGTGAGGAGGAATTAGCTTTGTAATTCATTCATTCATGCAGTCATTCATTTTTCAACCTCAGATACATGGAATTAGATGAATTTAAATTCTTGATTTGTAATATGCTCACATAGGTCCATGTATGTCTCTCTGGTCTTTGGTTTTATTTATATATCTATTTACATGTTTAAAAATTCCTGATAGCCTTTGTGTGGGGTAAAAAAAAAAGGCTTTAGGGGCAAAGATAGAAGTAAGGAGACCAGTTAGCTCATGCTGCAAATTGTTGCAGGGGAACAAGGGAGGTAGCAGGGAAGGTTGTAAGGAATAGTTGGATTCAGAAGATATCCTGAAGAAACACTAAATGAATTTGTTGGTGTTTTGAACATAGGAGTATAAGAGAAAGGGAGGAATTTGAGATGTCTCCAAAGTGTTGGCTTGCCAATACATTTATCTCGATGTTGAGGGAGGGAAGACTGAGGGAGAATCAGATTTTGATGTGGAACACATGAGTTCTTTTTTTGTACCTGTTAAGTTTGAAGTAGCTGTTCAATGTCAAGGTGGAGGTGTGGGACTCAAAGGCAGGTCAAAGCTGAAGACATCAACGTTTTAGTAGTCAGTGTATAAGATGGCATTTATCGCCACAAGATTAGATCAGTTTCAAAGAGAACAAGAATTGAGCGTGATAAGCCTCCAAAGTTTAAGGCAAATTCAGCAAAGGAGATGGAGAAAGAGTAGGCAGTGAGTTAGGAGGAGCGATATCTTTGGCAATTTTAATGCAAAGGGGAAGGAAGTGTTGGGCAGAAAAGGGGTCAATTTTAGCATATATTTTGTTCAGACTACATTTTAAAACTATTCCATAGCTTTCATATCTTTCTCATGAAAGTGATTCTAAAAGAAGAACTTAATCCTATTAATGTTAGCCTCAAAGTTTGACTCTAATTTCATTCAATGGGTATAGTTTTACTTTCACTGACTTAGGCAGACTTACTGGTGCTGGCTACTTCTTATTTGTCTTAAAGGGATTCTAAAAGGATAACATGAGGTGTGTCTAAGAACACGAAAAGTAAATAGATATTTGCATGTTTCTGGTAAGGAAGTAGTGGTCATATTTGCAAATCCCTCCCTTTGCTCAGGGATCTTGTTTCTCCTTGATACCTTTCTCTGTTTAGAAAGATGCTTGTCTTTTTAGTTAAGATCTAATAACATGACTACGCAAGTATTTTTCCAGCAAGAAGTAATGGGATTAAACCCTAGGGAAGCTGTGAATACATTTGGTCATTAAACCACAGCTTATCCTCTCCCAGTCCCTACAATGTACAAGAGGGTCAGGTTATGGCATCCAGTTGGCAGATTCTAATGGCCTGATAGCTCCCTACTTGGTTTGGTCTTAAACTATGGGCACTGACCTTATCTGTTACTCTCAACTTGAGCAAGTCTGCTCAAAGACTCAGGTCTGCTCAGAAGTTTTACATTTTCTACTTTCAGAAAGAAGTAATATCGAAGTCTTTGGGGGCACTGTGACAATAGGGATACAATATTGTGTGACAGCCCATCATGGTTTCTATCTTTTGGTGTCCTAATATTTCTATCTAATAGTGATTAGACTCCTGGGAACTACACGCAAAGCCAACAAGGTTTTTTTGTGAGATTTGTATTTACTGCCAGACTAGATTGAGATCTGAACTGAAGATCTGTACTTGGGCAAAGGGAGCAGGCCCACCCATGTGTGTGGAAAGGGCAGGTCTGCCCTATGCTTGTTGGGGACAAGCCTTCCACCCTGTTATTCAGGGAGTATGCTGCCATCCCAGTGCTCTGAGATGATGGGGCCTAAGTAGTGGAATCTGTGGAGATCCTGGCCACCATCTTGGTGCTTGGAGAAGGTGGAGCCTTCACTCCTGCATTTTGGGACAGCATGTCAGACATGAACTTGGAAGGACTGGGGCTGCTCCTCCATCACGCCCTGAGGACAAGATATCTAACTCTGAGATCTTGAAACCTAATGTTTGCCCTGTTGGTTTTCAGAATTGTTTGGCATTCATGACCCCTGCTTTTCCTCCAATTTCTCCCTATTGGAATAGGAATGTCTATATTATGTCTGTCCCTCCATTGCACATTGTAAACAGATAACTTGTTCTCTAGGTTTCATAGGTTCCCAAGCCATAGAATTACACCCTAAGACAGACCACACCCATAATCAAGATTGATGAGACTAAGTATTAGCATTTTTATTGAAACGACTTAAAGCTTTTGAGATGTTATGATGGGATGCATGCATTTTGCCTATAGAAAGAACATGTCTTTTGGGGGTCCAGAGGTGGAGTGTAGTGGATTGGAGCTGTATGTACCCTAGAAAAACATGTTCTTAAACTTAATTCATTACTGTGAGTGTGAACTCATATGTAGGACCTTTTTTAAAAATATATTTTTAAAAAGATATTTAGCTCGCTGACCTGATTTTGTGATAATTAGCGTAGGCTAAACATTCACTATATTAGAAACTATGCATGTGTCCCCAGAGCTAGTTTTTCTCCTTAGGTCTGTTTTTTGGAATGCTGGTGATAAACTAAGCCTAATTTATTACATGACCATCCTGAATGGGAAAAGACTGTAACTTTGAGTATCTTTGGTCAACCTTAAGAGATACAGCAGGAGAACAGATATGGCTCAGGTGGTTGGGCATCTGTCTCCCGTATGGAGGAACCTGAATTCGACCCCCGGGACCTCCCAGTAAAAATTTTAAAAAGAAATATATAGAAGGCCCATGGATTACCAGGTCCTGTGCATGGGTGCGCCACCAGGCCCCACAAGCAGTGAGCTGTCAGGCCCTATCCACAGGTGCACTGTCATGCCCTGTGTGCAGGTGTGCCAACACGCCCCACGAGCGGGTGCACCATGAGGACCCACAAGCCATGCAGCAAGACGATGACATAACAGGAGAGTGACACAAGGGAGAGCCAAGATGAGATGCGCCAAAAACCAGGAACTAAGGTGGCGCAGGTGGTAGGATGGTTCTCTCCCACATTGAAGATACCGAGGATTGAATGCCAGTGAAGAGAGAAGGAGAAGGATGAGAAGAGAGGGCAGGAAATGGGCACAGAGAATTGCCCAGTGAAGGGACACAGAAACAGCAAAAATGAGGGGGGGGGAGTGCTAAAAATGGATAAAAGTAAATAAATAAATAAATAAATAAATCCTTAAAAAATGTATAGGGGAGGAAGATATGGACTATAGTTAGTAGTAATACTTTGACGATGCGCTTTCATGATTTGTTAACAAATGTTTCAAAACAATACAGGGTGTTTGGGGGAGGGTGATGTGTAGGAGCCCTGTATGTTGTTATGCATGTTTGTTTTGTAAGCTCACGATGTTTACTGTGCACTTATAGTTTATGTATGTTCATGGATGAATGGTATACTTCAAAAAATTCTTTAAAAGAAAAGATACTTAGATTATATAAATGTCACACAAAAAATATAGGGATTCCCATATGCCCCACTCCCCACACCTCCCACATCCTCCCACATAAATAACATCCTTCATTAGTGTGGCACATTCATTGCAATTGATAAATGCATCCTGGGGCATTGCCACTGAGCATGGACCATAGTTCACATTGTAGTCCACACTCTGTCCCACACAGTTCTGCATGTAATGGGATGATATAAAATGGCTTATATCTGTCATTGCAGAGTCATTCAGGATGATTCCCAAGTCCCGTAAAAGCCCCTGTATTACACCTGTTTTTCCCTCTCCCTGCCCCAGAGCCTCCAGCGGTCACTGCCTCCACATCAATGTTGTAATTTCTTCCATTGCTAGAATCACAATAAGTCTATAGTAGAATGTCAGCAAGTCCACTCTAGTCCATAGTTCATTCCCTGATCCTAATGATTCTAGATGGTGATGCCCACTCCTCCTCTAATTGAAAGGGGGCTTTGATTCCATATGGCTGATGGATGGGACTCTCTTGCTTGCAGTTGTAGGCTCTCTTGTTTCCTTGGTATGGTGGTTGTCAATCCTCACCTCCTTGTTAGTTGTCCTGGGTGAGTCCAATGAACTGGAGAGTAGGTGTTGCAACTCTGCTGAGGTTCAGGTCCCAGCTGGCACATGGACAGCCCAAAGATTCCATTCTCTTGTACATGTACAAACTCCAGCACCAAGTATAGGTTTAAATAGAAGGGACAGATGAGCCATGTGTAGGGAAGCCATAACTGAGTCCAACTCTGTCACTCTAGGACCTTTTGATGAGGTTACTTCAGTTAAGGTGTGGCCCACCTCAATTAGGATAGGTCTTAATTCTAGTACTGGAGTCCTTTATAAGCAGAATGAAATTCAGACAGAGAGAGAGAAAAAGCCACAAAGGGAACAGCCAGAAGCTGAAGATCAGTGGAACCCCAAAGAGAAGGGAGAAACCAGATGATGTTGCCATGTACCTTGCACTGTGACAAGCTAAGGACCAAGGATTACTAGCAGCCAGCCCCAGAATGCCACAGTCTTTGGGGAGGAAACATTACTTTGATGATGCCTCGATTTGGACTTTGTCCTAACCTCTATACTGTGAGCCATTAAATTCCTTTGTTTAATGTAGCCCATTGCATGGTATTTGCTTGAGCAGCCAACAAAACTAAAACAGGGACTATTCCAAAAAGAAAAGTGTTAGCAGTGAAGATAAAATACAGATTTTTGTTTGTTTGTTTGTTTGTTTGTTGGTAATCAGTTGTATTATTATTTGGAATCAAGGAATGGTCAAATATCTCCTTGTCAATCACCATTCCTTCCAGTGGAGCTCCACATTCAAAGGATACACAGAAGTAAGTTTATCCAATGGGGTAATGAAAAACATTTATTTCAAGGTAGGTCAAGCCAGCACTTCATGTCTAGATACAGTCTTCTCTAGTAATCTGCACTGGAGTATGTGACAAATAAAAGTCACAGAATAGCCTCTGTACTCCCCATAGCTCAAATTCCCATGTTGTGTGCAAACCAAACCCCCTAGCTAGTCACAGGTGGAAGGACATTAGGGAAAGGAAAGAGGGTTTATTTATGAACTCTAATAAGAGCAGTGCTATGTAAGTTGAGCCCTATAGTTATTGCTGCTTTTCTTCACTTCCTTGTATTACTTCTATTTTCTACCTCCCTCTCATGATGTTCTCTGGGTATTCCCACACCTTCCAAATGTCTTGAGTATCCCCTGTGAAAAAGGATATTAAATGTGTTAAAGGTCACCAAAAGCTTTTTCCTTGACTAATCACAAAAATAAAGAACAGTATCAAAAAACACTAGAGCTTGGTTGATGAAGTGAAGAGCTGTTCAAAGCATTTTATGTCAGAAACAATGCCTGGAATGGGAGACAATTTCTTGAGTTAGGCAGGTGGGTTTAATAAATTTTATGCCATGTTAAAACACCAGCTAAATAGATTGGTGTTCTTTCTTATTTTTTCCATTTTTATTTTGCAAATCATCATGTGCAAAAACAAATGACAGGGATTTGGCAGCAGCCTTTTTAAAAAATTTATTATATATCCCCCCCCTCCCATTTTTGCTTGTTCTTGCTGTGTTCATTTTTTTTCTGCGTTCCTCTGTGTCTGCTTGTCTCCCCCTGCTGGGGTGACCTGCTAAGTCAGCTCACCGGCGCGGTGGCCCGCCTGCTCGTGGGGGCTCGCCCTTGCTCACGGGGGCTTGCCTTTGCCCGCGGCGGCATGCCCCGCCCGTGTTGGCTTGCCTTCTCCAGGCAGTCTGCCTGTTTGAGGAGGCCCGGGGACCGAACCCAGGGCCTCCCATATAGCCCTACCAACTGGGCTATACAGCCGGCCCCTGGCAGCAGCCTTTGATTATTAAAGTGTCACACTTATATGAATGCAACAAGTGTGTTGTTGTTGTTTTTTTCTTCTTTTCAGAGTCCTAACCCTTTTGTCTAGCAGGAAGACCATCTTTTCACAGGATCATTTCCCCAATATTCCCATGGGCCTTAGGATTACTTACGTGTGTTACCAAAGTATTCACAGGCTCCTCAGCAGTTAGCAGGTCTTCAGTTACTTTCTTTAACAGGCTCTGGGATGGGCGAGGATTCCCTGCAAGACATCAGAGATGCTCCCTGCCATTTGCAGTCCTCCTCCTCTGGCGATCACCAACCTTCTGCTCAGAGCTTATTGACTACTTTTGATATTTGTACCACACTCAGGCTTCT
>PVKH010042431.1:0-10824 GCA_004027955.1 Chaetophractus vellerosus
AAAAAAAAAAAAGCCACCATGGGCAGGGCAAAGCCGCCACAGGCAGGGCAGGTTGCCCGCGAATGGAGCTGAGCCACCCGCGAAAAACAGAGCCAAGGCACCCGGGGAAAAAAAATTGGAGCCGAGCATCCCGTGAAAAAAAAAATGGAGCTGAGCCACCCATGAAACGGAACAAAGCTGCCCACAAGCGGGGCAAGCCACCTACGCGGTTGCCGACTCAGCGTGTCGTCGCAAACAGGGGGAGACAAAAAGCAGACATAGAAGAACACAAAAAAAATGAACACACAGCAAGAGCAAGCAGAAAGGGGGGGATATGTAACAAAAAAAAAAGCACTTTAAAAAAAAATGAAAAGGGAGACTTTATTACTGACCCTGCTGAAATAAAAGGGATTATAAAAGGATCTGAAAAAACATATGCCAATAAATTAGGTAATCCAGATATAATGGATAAATTCTTAAAAACACACAAACTACCTCCACCAACTTAAGAAGAAAGAGAAGATCTCACCAAACCAATTACCAGTAAGGACATTGAATCAGTAATCAAAAGCTTCCCAACAAAGAAAAGCCCTGGAACAAAGGGGAATTTTACCAAACATTCCAAGAAATCTTAACTCCATTTCTTCTCAAATTCTTACAAAAAAAATGGAAGAGGAGGGAACATTCCCTAATTCACTCTACAATTTTTCATACAAGAGCCAGATAAATGCTGCAAAATAAAAGAAAACTACCAAACAATATCTCATATAAATATAGATTCAAAAATCCCCCCAAAAATACTAGAAAACCAAATCCAAAAGCTATTTTAAAGAATTATACACCATGATCAAGTGGGAATAATCCTGGTTAGAAAGAGTGGTTCAACATAAGAAAATCAATTAATGTAATTATAACACATCAACAGAAGGAAGGAATATAAAAACAAGATCATATCAATCGATGAAGAACAGGCATTTGAAAAAATCCAACACCTCTTCTTGAAAAAAAAAAGTTAAGCCGAGGAATAGAAGGAGATTTCTCCAATATGAAAAAGGACATACATTAAAAACTCACAGCTAACAATCTACTTAATGGTGAAAGGCTGAACGCTTTCCCTCTAAAATAAAAAACAAGACAAGAATGCTCCCTGTCACCACTGTTATTCAACACTGTACTGGAAGTTCTTGATATAGAAATTAAGCAAGATACAAACAAATAAAAGGCATCCAACTTGGAAAAGAAGAAGTAAAACTTTCCATATTTGCAGATAAAATAATCCTATATACAAGAAAATCTGGATAAATCTACAACAAAGTTCCTAGAGCTAATAAATGAATTCAGCAAAGTGGCTGGGTACAAGATCAAGAGTCAAAAATCAGTAGTGTTTCTATACACAAGCAATGAACAATCTGAACTAGAAATCAAGAAAAAAATTCCATTTATAATAGCAACTGAAAAGAATCAAATACCTTGGAATAAAACTAACCAAGGATAGGAAGGAATTGTACACAGAAAACTATAAAATATTGCTGAAAGAAATCAAAGAACACTTAAATAAATGAAAGAAATTCCATCTTCATTGATTGGAAAACGAAATATTGTTAGATGTCAATCCTACTTAAAGCAATTTATGGATTCAATGAAATCCCTATCAAAATTCCAACAACATTCTTTGTGGATATGGAAAAGTCAATCATAAAATTATGGAAAAGTAAAGGCACTCAAATAGCTAAAGTCATCTTGAAAAATAAGAATGAAGTTGGAGGACTCACACTTCCTTGTCTTAAAACTTATTACAAAGCCACAGTAAACAAAACAGCATGGTACTGACACAAGGACAGACCTATAGACCAATGGAATCAAATTGAGAGCTCAAAAATTAACCTTTACATTTATGGCCAATTGATTTTGGACAAAGGGCCAAAGACCACTCAATTGGAAAAGAATAGTCTCTTCATCAAATGGTGCTTGGAAAACTGGATCTCTATTTGCAAAATAAGAAAACAAGGACCCTTACCTTACATCATACTCAAAAATCAATTCAAAATGGATCAAAGCCCCAAATATAATATAAGAGCCAGAACTATCAAACTCCTAGAAGAAAACCTGGGGGAAGCATCTTCAGGACCTTATGTTAGGCAATGGTTTCATAGACTTTATACCCAAATACAAGCAACAAAAGAAAAAAATAGATCAATGAGATGACAACAAAATTAAATTTTTTGTGTGTCTAAAAGGACATTACTCTGAAAGTAAAATAAGAACCTATACATGGAAGAAAATATTTGGGAACCACATACCTGATAAAGGTTTAATATTCAAAATACTTAAAGAAATCCTTCAACTTACCAACAAAATGACAAAAAAATAAAAATTGGCAAAAGAATTGAATAGATACCACTCCAAAAATATATATATTTCTAAGGCCAGAAAGCATATGAAAAGATTATCATCATTTGTCATCAGGGAAATGCAAATCAAAACCATAATGAGATATCATTTCATATCCATTAGAATGGCTCCTATTTAAAAAATGAAAAAGAACAAGTTTTGGAGAGGATGTGGAAAAATAGAAACATTCATTGCTGGTGCAATGTAAAATACAACAGCCTCTGTGGAAAATAGTTTGGTGCTTCCTCAGAAAGTTAAGTATATATAATTATCAAATAGCCTGGCAATAGGTATATACCCAAAAGAAGTAAAAGCAGGGACTTTTAACAGATATTTGTTCATAGCACCATTGCGCACTATTGTCAAAAGATGGAAGCAACCCAAGTGTCCATCAACCAATGATTGGATAAACAAAATGTGGTATATACATATGTATTGGTCAGCCAAAGGGGTGCTGATGCAAAATACAGAAATCTGGTGCCTCTTATAAAGGGTATTTATTTGGGGTAGAAGCTTTATACATAAATTACTTCCCTCACCAAAGATATTTCCATGTGTTGGAGCAAGATGGCTGCCTACATCTGCCAGGGTTCAGGCTTTCTGGTTTCCTATCTTCCCTGGGTTCATTTCTCTCTGGGCTCAGCTTCTCTGGTTTCTCCACAAGGTCAGCTGTAGACTATGAGGCTCTCTAGGCTTTGCCTCTCTCCACAAGGCCAGCTATGGAGAGTCAGGTGAATGACTCTATCTCTCTCCTGGGCTTCTGCAGTGTCTAAGAGCCATCTCTGTTCCTCTGTGTTCTTCTGTGTGTTCATTTCCTGGGCTCCAGCTCAAAACTCAGCATCAGAACTCCAACTCTGTCCTTTGCCATATCTTTTATCTGTAAGTCCCCACCCACCAAGGGGCGGGGATTCAACACCCTAATGACGTGGCCCAATCAAAGCCCTAATGATAATTTAATCATGCCCAGAGGAACAGACCAGTTTACAAACATAATCCAATATCTATTTTTGGAATTCATAAATAACGCCAAACTTCTACAACATACAATGGAATATTATTCAGCCATAAAAAGGAACAAAGTCCCAATACATGCAAAAACCTGGATGAACCTTGAAGACATCATATTGAGTGAAATAAGCCAGAAAAAAAGGACATATATTGTATAATTTTACTGACAGGAAGCAATTACAATATGGCAATTCATAGAGTCTGAAAATAGAATACCACTTACCAGGGGCCAGATAGGGGTAAGGAATTGATGCTTAAATGGTACAGAGTTCCTGTTTGGAATGATGGAAAACTTTTGGTAATGTATGTTGCTGATAGTAGTACAACATTATGAATGAAATGAACACCATTTACTTATTTTTTTCACACCATTTAACTATATAAGTGAATGTGGTTAAAGGGGGAAATTGTAGGTTGTATATATATATATATTACATGAATAAATTTTAAAAGATATAATGTAGATCTTTACATTACAAGCAGTGAACTTTGTAAACTATGGCCTATAGTTGTTAATATAATTATAATAATACTGCTTCATCAATTGTAAAAATAGTACCACACTAATGCAAAGTATTAATAATAGGGAAAACTGCATGCATAAGTGGGGTTATATAGGAATTCTGTACTTTCTGTAGGATTTTTCTGTAAATCTACAACTTTTCTAATAAAAATTTTTTTAATGT
This sequence comes from Chaetophractus vellerosus, assembly GCA_004027955.1. Classification (NCBI taxonomy): domain Eukaryota; kingdom Metazoa; phylum Chordata; class Mammalia; order Cingulata; family Chlamyphoridae; genus Chaetophractus; species Chaetophractus vellerosus. The sequence continues at coordinate 4,065 of PVKH010042431.1, forward strand.
TAGTGGTGCTTTTTCTTAAAGTTATGAGATTGTGTGTAATTTTTTATATATTTGTATTGCCTGCTTTTCCCATAATGAGTATGAATTACTCTTATAATGAGAAAAACATTTTAAATGATGTCCAGAAATTACATTTTTAAAAGAATATAATGAAGTCACTTTAGTTATTTCTTTTAAATACAATTAAAGTAGTTGAAGAATTCACTGGTACATTATCTTTAAAATGAATAAAATGGATTTCTTCTTCCATTAAATGAAAGGGCTGACTTAGCCATTAAAAACCACATGAGAAATTTTAAAGGATATAAAAAGTTTTTATATAAATCACCTTGAAGTTAAGGGAAACTATAAAATGTTATTTTTAAATTAACAAATTTCAAGAGGCAAAAGGAAAGGTTACTCAATTAGGTGTGCAGAATGCTCTTCTAAAATAATGGTTTTCAAAACCTATTTAGTTGAGATCCTGTTCCTTGAAAGTAATCACACCTGGATTCCAAAAATATAAAACAGATAAAAGGGGATTGCCATTGTTGAAATAGAAAAGGGTGACCCTTGCCTGCAGCTCCTTCTGTGATATCCTCGAGGCTTGGTCTAAAAATCACTTTCCTAAAGAATAGAAAAGAGCAATAGAATTAGAACTGAGAATATTAATGACAAGCAGGCCCTAGTGCATACACGTTTATTTAATTCCATGGTTACTAAAATATCCAAAATCCTTGAGATGAATCAGTGAAAAATGGCAGAAAAGAAACTGAAAAATCAAAAGAAAGTATCCAAAGCCCTGAAGCTTACTCTAGCTAAAGGGCAGAGATTTATGTTGGCAGCAGTTAATGAAAAGACTTAACAATGCTCTGTTGCAAGAAAGCAAAAAAGAACACATTTTCATAATCACTTCCTTAAAGTGAAAACCCTGAGATTAAAAAAAAAAAACCAAAGAAAACAGCTGTATATAATGTGACTGTGGTATGTGCAAGGCACAAGAAGAGCAAAACAAGATTTATAAGTCTTTAAAGATCAGTTTGTACATTGGAAATTGAATTACGTACATAATATACAACCTAACTAAATATATAGGCAATTGTAGCACAAGAACAAAATTAAATGTGACATTTCTATAGAAGAATGCTGGACTGAAGAGGAACAAAACCCATTCCAAATAATATAAACCAAGTAGAATATGCAACAGAGTTGTAATTAGTATGTTGAATGAGTGGGATTGAGAGGAAAATTCTGAAAACTTAATTTTTCTCCCTTTGTCCATTCAAACCCATTTTGTGGGGTAGCTTGTTCCCCGCCCCTGAATGAGATGTAACAAAAGCCCAATAGCTTTTCCACTCATTGTCAGATAATTAAAAAGTCCTCTTGGTTCTATCATCAGTAAACCCAGTCCGACTGAAATAAATTGAAATAAATTCCAACCATCATTCAAAGGTAAATCTCTGCTTTAGGTTCAATTATCTGTATCTCTGGTCCCTTGTTTCGCTAAAAGAAAGAAAGGGGAAAAGAAAGACAAAAGAAAAATCTCCAATCTTCATTTCAAGCTAAAGCTCCCCACACGTAGGCCCTGCTTCAGATGGGCAGGTTGAACGTGGGACATTCTCAGCTGCATCTCTACTTCGTGATGGCCTGCTCCTCACCCCTGCTCTGCAGGCTGCCTTAAGTTCCCCAAGAAATAGCCTCCCTTGGCAGGTACCAATATATTCTGACCTCCACTACCTGTGGCCTGGGCAGTGTAAAGCAAACTCGTTTTTGCTCTCAGTAGCTTTCCTTGGTGATTACAGCTCCCATGGGAGGATGGGGCCTCTTCTTTGGTTTGCTGTTTATTTTTGTTGTTGTTACATATCGCCCCCTTTCTGCTTGTTCTTGCTGTGTTCATTTTGTGTTCGCCTGCCCTGCCCGTGGCGGCTTTTTGCCCTGCCCACGGCGGCCTGCCTGCTTGGGGAGAGGTCCCCAGGAACCGAACCCGGGGCCTCCCATGTGGTGAACCGGTGCCCTATCCACTGGGCTACAGCAGGCCCCCTTTGGTTTGCTGTTTAAAATCCTCTTCAGTGTCTACATCAGTCACTACATCTGACCATAACCTCAATGCACACCTGGTTTCCAGGAACCCTGTACCTTGGACCCACCATCAGCAGAAGGATGTTAACTACCCACTGAGCTTCTTCTCCATTGTCCTGGTTCCTCTACACTCTCATCTAGTGTTCAGTTTTTTTCTTCATAGGCATGAGTCAAAATTTGTTTACTGTGCCTTTACACTCCAAGAGACACAAGTCAAAGCCCCCCTAGAGGCCCTCTTCCTGAGTTCGGGGTGCTTAGTAAGCAAGCTATGCTCTTCCCCACAGGAGTGGTAGGAAGATGGATCACAGCACTCCAACAGTTTATCTAAAGAAATCTCTCTAATCCCCAGGTCACTTCAACTTCAGTCCTTTAACACCTCAAGTGGATGAGTGTAAAACCAGTCTTCAAATGTTTTCTTTGCAAGCCTCACCATCTTATTTGAAATTTGGAGTACTTATCATGTGAAGTTTATTATTTGGCCTTTGAGCTTCAACTAAGTTTGAGACCAAAAATAATATCATTTTAACATCCTATGATATTAACTAACATGGCAAGGATAATTTTGTTTCTGTGCACATGAAAGACAGCTTTCTCATTGGTTAGAGAAAAATGAAAATCTGAAATGAAAACATGACCATAAGGAGAGCAAAACTTCTAAATTTGATTAGTCCCTTCATAATATCCAGGAATAATGTATACTTGATCCTGAGAAAAGTAGTCTGTTGTCAAACATAATTAAAAATAACAAGATAAAACAATAAAGACTAAAGGGCCAAAATTAAATTAATCAAGAAAACATCTCCCCGAAATTAAATTATAATATTCTCCACATCCCCAAAATATACCCACACCCACATACACACTACACTGATTAAACTGATAGTTACTCCTTATAACTGGGAAATGGATCAGAGCATATAAAAATTCCCAGTGTTTCTAAAGGTTTGCATAATGACTCTGCTTTTTAGGTGCCAAAGTAAAACAAAACCAAACACAATATACGTATAGAAACAAAACTGAAGTGCGTAATTGAAACAATTATCTTGAGCATTCATGCCTAATTTGCTGAAATAATCCCTGAAATATCCAGATAATAACAATTACAGGCCGTGACTGTAAAGCATCTGGAGAAAGGAGTCATCTCAAAACAGCACTCCACTGTTTGCAATGAAATGTTCTTGTTCGGGGGTGGAAAGCCTTTTTATTTTCTGTTTACATATGGTTTCATAAAGCAAGTCTCTTCCTTCAGGACGAAACGCTTGTGATCGAGTGCTAAAAGATCTGAAATCTGGTGGGAGGATGTAAAGATACAGTTCAATCTTACAATTGATCTACCACTTGTTTGCGTGTATGTATATATGTATTCATACATGTATGTTTATATGTGTATATATATGTAGGTATGTGTGTATGTAATTTTCTGACACTTTTCCTTTCAGATCTTGATTTCTCTATTTCTTCTTTACTGTCTTTCCTTCTTTCCTTTATTCATTTCTCCCATTTTATTTGTTCCTCCCCTCTTGCTTTCCTTTCTTCCTTCCTCTCATTCTCCCTTCCTTCCTCCCTCTTTCTTTCTCTCTTTGTTTTCTTGTAAAATGCGAGAACATACTTTTAACAAAACTTTTACGAATAATTTTAGATTTTCAGAAAAGGTGAAAAGCTAGTTCCCATATTCTCCTCATCCAATTTCCTCTATTGTAATATCTTCCATTAGCAAGGTACATTCGAAACAACTAAGAAACCAACATTGGTATATTACTATTAACTACACTTGGTTTTTACTACTTTTTCCAACTAATATTCTCTTTCTGTTGCAGGTTTCCATCCATGATATCACATTTATATATAGTTGGCACATCTCCTTAGGTACCTCATGACTGTGACAGTTTCTCAGACTTGCTGGTTTTTAATGACCTTGTCAGTTTTGAGGAGTACTGGTCAGCTATTTTGTATGATGTCCCCTCTTGGGATTTGCCTAATGTTTTTCTCATGATAAGTATAGGATTACGGGTTTGGGGGAGGAGAACCATACAAAAAAACTGCCCTTCTTGTATCATTACAGAAATGCATGTAATCAATATGAGTTAACATTGATAATGTTAACCTTGATTACTTGGCCAACATAGTAGTTGCCAGTTTTATCACTGTAAAGTTATTTTTCCCCTTCTCATACTCTGCTCTCTAAAAGCTAGTCACTAAGCACAGCCCACACTCAGGCAAGGAGGGAGGGCAAAACATATTATGAAGGACATAATTGTTCTTAATAACACACTAATCTTGATTCTGATTCTTCCACTGAGCACAAAACATATAAGTTTATAGGCACGTTATTTTGAGAAGAAAACAGCTATTCTATGCAGATAGCCATTCAGCTCCAATTCAGAAATTTTTGCCTTTTTGCTGGTTATAGCTCTGTGTATGTGTGTGTGTGTGTGTGTGTGGACATGCACATATTTAAATATTTAATATTTAAAGAAACAGAGGGTATTTATAAATGCATAATATCCAAGATCTGACAGTAAGTTGACAGTTTACCAATGGTCTTAAGGGCTGCATGTACTTAGAAATAATGTATCTCCATATGAAGAATAAGCCTTTATTTTTAATTGTATTGTATGCCCTTTGTTAAAGTCTTTTCTTTGTACCAAAACAATGGAAAATAAAAATAAATATGGAGGAAATTTAAATTGCCCAGAATCTCAACAATGCAAATATCACTCCTAATTTTTATAATATAAAATTCCAGGCAGAATTAAAAATGGGCTTATACTCTATGTTCTATGTTTAACTTGCTTTTTTAACTAACCAATGTTTTCTCAGAAAATCTTTTGCCTGTACAAATATATGTATAAAAGAATTCTTAGTGAGCACATAGTATTAGAAAATTTATATGCCCAATAAGTTATTAAATATATCTTCCTTTGTTAACAAGACACTAAGACTATTTCCATGCTTCCTCTTATTAATAATGATGTGATAAACGTCTTATAGACACTTGTGTTTGCATTTATACATGACTATTTTCTTAGAACAAATTCACAGAATTGGAATTGCATGTGTATTTATAAATCTTTCTCTTCAAATGGCTTTTCAGAAAGGTTGTCCCAATTTACATTCCCTCTTGCAATATAGTAAGTGCCCTTTTCTTTTATAAGAGTGTAAAAATCATTATATTTCTCCAAACCATAGGTCAACTTGTCATAAATAATTAGAAGGAAATCCTCAAACTTACACTTATAGAAACAATGCTACATATATTTGGCATAGAAGTGCCATTTGCCACAATAATTTTTCCCATTACCCTTCATGCTCAATTAGACTATATGATTAGCAGCACATAGAGGACAAATATAAAGAATGTGGAGGTACGATAGCTAACTAAAAAATAAACTATTAAATGTAACTTAATAGGACATTTTAATGACACAGGATAATATTCAGTACAGAAAAAAATTTGTACACTATTTTATTTAAAATGATAACATGCACTTATACAATCAATAAATATTTATTGAATTATTGAGTACTTATTACATGACAGTCACTCTTCCTGTTGAGTTTTAAGAAAAAGTGCCTGCCCTTTCAAGATAAGATTGTAGCACTTTTTTAAAGGTACACTCCAGGATTATTTCATTATCTATATAGATATGCCTTTGTTTGACTTGCTATTTACTGTTGAATAGAGTTCAGATGCAGTGAAGATATGTGTTACCAGTATATTTGTATCCAGTAGAGATACAAATGATTTTTTCTGGAAGAACCATAACCCCAAAGATATGGCTGTATTGCTTGGAGGACATTAACCAGCTTTGTTTCTGAGCTTTAAATAATATTCCTTCTTAAGTGCCTAATTTACACAGTTCCTTAAATGTCTGTTTACAATTTTACCATCTTGCTAGTTACTTCATTAATGCATTAAATAAATCTTCAACATGAACTTACTCTATATTGTATGAGTATCATTTTACTTTGAAATGGAATGCATTAGTGACCAAAACAGAAAAAAAAAAATCCTTGACATCTTGCAGACTATACTATGGTTAGAAACAAACAGTACAAAAAATAAGGTATATATTATGCTAAAAGTGATCTTTATTTTGTAGGGAAATAAAGTAAGAAACTGGGATAAGAAATTCAGGAATAGGAGTTGTAATTTTAAATAGGGTGGTCAGGCAATGTTGAGAGAGAGAGAAACCAAAAACAGGCATATTATATATTAATGTAACTATATCGGATATATAAGCAATCATATAGTATATGTTACACTCTAGCCTTAATTATAAATTTAACTAATGAATATTTTAGTTTTAACTTTGTAACCTCACTCATGTAATCCACAGCATGTAACTGGACACTGTTGCCTTTTAATAAAAACTATCTTTAATGGGAATGTTCTCACTGACCTGATTTTGTGATAATGAGGGTAGGCTAAACATTTGCTATATTAGAAACCATGCATATGTCCCCAGACCTAGTTTTTCTCCCTATGTCTGGTTTTTAGAATGCTGGTGATAAACTAAGCCTGATTTATTATATGACCATCCTGTATGGGAAAAGACTGTAACTTTGGGTATCTTTGATCAACCTTACGAGATATAGCAGGGGGACATGTGTGGCTCAGATGGTTGGGCATCCATCTCCCATATGGAGGGACCTGGGTTCGATCCCTAGGACGTCCCAGTAAAAATTAAAAAAAGAAAAA
>PVKH010042432.1:0-10828 GCA_004027955.1 Chaetophractus vellerosus
AACGTATTCTCTATCTGATAAGTTAATTTTTGAGTTTTATCTTCAACATCTTTTAACTGCCTGGTGCTTAAAGGGCCATAGTAGACACTTAATAAACATTTGCTCATTAGATTATTCTTGATCACTCTATTGGTAAAATGTGCTCTAAAGCTTTGCCGTTTCCTTCTATGCTCTGTCCCATCAACTTGGCTGATTTGTAAAGTTGATAACAATATGAGGCGTCTCATCATTGGACTTTAGTTGCTTTGAAGAATGGAAGATACCCAAAAATATGTATCCAAACTATGATAGGGCATCCCAGTGTTGATCTTTGAACAGACCACGGAGGTACCTTATTGCAATGAATCACTGAGTTTTGAAAAAGCTAGTTGAACATTTCTATCATTTATATTCCTAGACTTTGCTTTTATCCTTTAAAAGTTTAGCTCCAAGCAACATCCAATTTATTTGATTAGAGAAAAGTTTCAACAACTATGCTAGTGATGGGCTCTGTTGCCTTGACTTTGATAAACATCTTCACCGAATCATTGGGAGAAAAAAAAGTTTATTTCTACTTCATACGTTAGTCTTCTAAAGGACTTTGATCTCTTTAAAGGTATTCATGGTCTAAATAACCACCACGTTATAGAAATGAGTAAAATCTGGATTTAAAATAATTGACACCTAAGGGAAAACTTATTAAATATAGTAATCTTTATCCACCATCTAAGTTTCTTTTTAGATCAGACATTAAAGATGTACAAATCATTTCTTTTGGCTTCTTTAAAACTGGATATTTATTATTAATAAGGATATCTATTCAATACTATTAAATAGGAAATCACTGTAAAAAGATGGCTTAAGTGGTCAAATGTATCCACTTTTGAAATCTCCTTTCCCCCACTTGAATCAAAACAGAAAAAATAAAGGCAGATGGTACATAAAAAGCAACATATGATGACAAACTTAACTAACAAAGAACTTGCATCTTTTAACATTGCACCATTTTTCACATAGGTGTAGATAGATGGGTGAGTTCTTTGAAAATCAGGAATTCTCATTCTGAGTTTAGGAATTCCTATGAGTGTTTATTTTATAGGGAAAAAAGTTAATTTTATAGGGAAAAACAAAGCAAAACAAAAAAACGCATTTTCTCACAATTGCATTCACTTTCATCAGTTGAAGTTCAAATATTATTATACCTTAAGTTTGAAAAGGAAACTGATCTTGAGTATAAGGAATTTCACTCCTGAGATCTCATTTCAGTTACTAAAAGCCACATAGCTAAAGAATTACTATGTTCCATGGTTTAGAATTGCAATAGATTTTGCTTCAGACTGATACCTAAGGGAAGTAGAGGTTCTTTAGCGGAGTTGGAATTAAAAAAGCAAATATATAACAGTGAAATTGAAAGAAGAAGAGCTGTGCAAGAAATGGGGGAAAAGTCATTCCTGTGGCTCTAAGCAGTACACCTTTACATTTAACATTGCTGCTGCTGAATATGAGGCAGATTTTTCTTCACTCTAAATGCAAAATTACTTTGCATCTCTCTTGTTGGTCTTAAATAAAATTGTTTCATTTTCTGATTTACACTTGTTTGTGTCCTATGATTGTGAATGGTCAATACAAAGGTGGATAAGGTATTATTTCATGGGCTTGGCATTCTTCCAAATTGTGAGTGAATTTCACATTTGACATGTATAAATGTCGATGCTTTGCATGACAGATCACATTGATTCCATGTGTGTTCCCTTACCGAGGTGAATGTGGCATCAGTGTACGTCAGGGCAAACCACTGGCACACATTTTTTTCTAGAAACCTGATCCTTGAGAGTCAACGTTTTAATGATTGCAGCTTGCTGACACTGAATGAAGGTGAGATTGAATTGACTTATGATGGACCAAATTTTTATAGCTAACAGTACTTAAAATGGAAAAATAATATAATTCAGGCTTTTAAGGCTAAACTTCTTTGACCATATTGGTTGCAGACAACTTTTCAAATAAAAGAAAATATTTTCTTAGTGTACTTTCAAGAATGAGAATGCAGAATTTAATCTTCATAGCTATCACAGGATAGACAAAGAATCCATGAATAAAGGCTAGTAAATCATTTTTTTGTGGGAAGGGGAAATTTTTGAGAGAAAAATGGTTCAGTGATACTCTTCAAGCATATGGAGTATCATTACACATAGTCAATGACAGACAATTCTTATCTCAAAAGAAGAATTGCCTAAAAGAAATAACAAGTTAAATGGGACATGTGACTACTTCTGAAAGTCATTCTGGAGAAGTAATTGACTAGGCTTGCAAAAGCTGGAAAACCTGACTTTTTGACATCCACATGTGACTTACTGTCTTAAGTCTTCTTTACAACCATCTGCAAATGAAATGGTGTGGTTTTACTGCAAATGGCTGCTTGCCTTCCTCTGAAAACTTAAGTATCTTTGGAAATTAGACATTTAAAATAAAGATTATTCTCTGTAACATAAACCATGTTTTGATCACCAGAAGTTGTAGCAGTTGTTTCAGGGTATCATGGGATTTTTCTTTGTTTCCATATTTTCTCCTTAAACCATACACATTTTCTGACCCTATGCCAAGCCTCTGGTAGTGAAACATTATTTAGGAGATCAAACACAGATTATACAAAAGAAACATCTGCTGGAGCTATTGTTTTTCAGAAGTTCAGGTTGTCCAAGAGGTCCACTAGGCAATATTTTACAATTTTTGTTTCAATACAATTGAGGGATCTTGGTGGAAGCAAAGGATAGAACGCTTTTAACTTAATATTTGAGATGTGTGTATCCTGAAGTTATTTGTACTGAAAATGTTTTGGAAGACAGAAATTCCATGGTGACTATTTAAGGTTTTTCAGCTCTGTAAAGCCAACTAGCGCTACTAAGCTCATCATTGAAGTGGACACGGAAAAGCCCAAGGAGAAGGGATGGGAAGCAGCTGTTGCTTTACTTGTTTCTTGATTTCTTAGTCCCATCCCTACCTATTGCTTTAACTGTCCAACATTTTATTAACCCAATCTTCAGAACAGAGCTCATTTTCAGCAGACAGTCCTTTCCAGGCCAACATTCTTGTCTACTCCATTTTCCTTAACCCCCTGCCTCTCAGTCAGCTGTCAGGCCTGCATTTCTCTTTTAAAATAGATAAAAAAGGAAAGGAAATTTATATTTTAATGACAAGGCTTGCTTATGTGTTGGACACAGAGCGTTTATAGCCCTAGGAGGTAATTACTCAGGTTGAAAGGTGCTTCATCTGTTCAGATTGCAGCTTCCAACAGGTGAAGGTGATGTTCTCAGTGAAACTGAGGATGGAAAAACCATCTGAGAAATCATGCAAGGAAATTTCATTGAAGGAACATTTCCCTTATTCTTCAATTTCTAAATTCAAAATTAATTACAACTTTTATTGCTTTCATTAAAACAATCCAACCGAAACACTTAACATGCTGTATGAAAGTTGCTATATGGGCTGCAACGAAGAGTGATCACAAGAGGCCTGGACTGAAGGCTCAGTAAAGCATAGCTCTGCCACTCACTATTTCTGTGACACTGGACCTGTCCTTCAAATTTCATTCTAGACTATACCATATATGATCCTATGGGACATAGGAAAAATAAGGTTTTTTTTTGACAATTGGCGTGTTCTTTTACATTGAACCCATTCTATCAGAGATGAGATAGCCAAAGAGATAAAAAGGAAAAATGATTTTAACTTTACTTTAAAAGATGTTCACCTCAATGTTATTCCAATCTTAAAGAAGAATAAGCTGATTGATTCTCTCACATAGAATCATCATCTCACCACCAATGACAATCATTTTAAAATAGTGCACTCTCTCAAGGGATACAAAAGTATTATACAAGCCTAAGGATCAAGAATGGAGTATGCTAGCCAGTGTTGTATAGAATAACTGTATGATATTAATATTTTAAGAGTTGTATAATATATAACATTTTACACTTTTGCTTTTAAATAAATTTAGGCTTACAGAAAAGTTGTAAAATTAATAGCGAGTTCCCAGATGCACTTCATCCAGCTTACTCTAATGTTAAAATCTTGCATAAAATTAGCATAATTCTCAAAACTAAGAAATTAATTTTGGTACAACTGTCTTAAACTGCAGATTTTATCTGGATTTCTCCAGTTTTCACACTAATGTGCTCTTTTTATTCTAGTATCCAATCAGTATAGCACATGGCATTTTGTTTCATGTCTTCCTAGTTTTCTCCAATCTATGATCGTTTTTTAGTCTTTCCTGTTCTCTGACAACTTTTGCCTACCACTTTTAACATCCTTCGACAGATTTTCTTTGTAACAATTGTTACTGTGGTGTACTAATGGTGATTTTTTCCATTTTCCTTATTCTTTTGACCTTTATTAATTGGAAATTTTGTGTAAGGAAGAGCTGTAACTTCTCCCTCATCTATTCATTTATTATTATTGTTTTTAATATTGGTATATAATGCTGAGCATTTATTTTATGCCATAGGTTATTATCCAGTGTTATCTTTATTTTTTTCTCAAAATTTTCCATCTTTAGCAAACAGGAGCTCTTTTGAGTTGGCTTTGTCTTTTTCAATATGCTTCTCTCCTTTTTGAGTACTTCCTTACTTTCTGACTACAAGATGCTCCAGACTCATCTTGTATTTTCTTGCCACAGCCCTGGAATTCATCATTTCTCTAAAGACCCCTGGTGCCTTTTATTGGAGAATGGTATTTAGAATTCAAGTTCTGAATGCCATGTGTATGCATGACTACTAAAGTGTGACTACCTCTAGGCCCTCTCAACAGATAGAATTTGGAAATACATACATGTGTATATATGCATATAGTAAACCATGCTGCTATGAAAAATACCACGCAATAGATGGGATTAAGCAATAGAAATTTATCCTCTCATGTTTTTGAGGTTAGAAATCCAAAATCAAGGTACTGGCAAGATGATGCTTTCTCCACAACACCTGTAGTGTTTTGGTACTGGCTGCTATCAATTCGTGAGATTCTGTGGCTTGTATTTCTGCCTCCCATCACCTGGCAAAGCATTCTCTTCTCTTTCTTTTTATGACTTCAGGGTTCCCTTAATAAGGCATTCTGTAATCCAGTAATCCCACTTAAGATCCATCTTCATTCAATTGGGCTACACTTTAACTGAAAATAGTATCTTCAAACCTATTTACAATGGGTTAACACCAAAGGAACGCACGTTAAGATTATGAACACATATTTTTCAAGCACTTAAAACTCCATCTACCTTATCCAAAATCACACGTCTCAGTTAAATTAAATTCTCCTCTGCACATTTTTGTAAATTATGACAAGATATATATGGCTTTTATCTGTCATTGCAATGTCATTCAGGACAATTCCCAAGTACCAAAAATGCCCCCAAATTACTCCTGTTTTGCCCTCTCCCTTCCCTCAGAACCTCCAGTGGCCACTGTCTCCACATCAAAAGATCATCCAGTGCTAGAATCACAGTAAGTGTATAGAGGAAAAATAGTAAGTCTACTCTAGTCCATTGTTCATTCCCCAATTCTGAGGATTCTGGGATGGTGATGCTTACTCTGCCTCTAATTGAAAGGGGGCTTAGATCCCATGGGACAGATAGGTGAGACTATATTGCTTGCAGTTGCAGACGCTTTCTGTTCTTTGAGAGGGTCGTTATCTATGATCATTTCCTTGTTACTTGCCCTGGGTGAGTCCAATGAACTGGAGACTAGGTGTTGCAAATCTGTTGAGATTCAGGGCCCAACTGGTACCTGGACAGTCTAAAGATTTAAGTCCCGGGCCCGGCTAGATAGCTCAGTGGATAAAGAGCTCGCTGGGAAACCACATGGGAGGCCCTGGGTTCGGTTCCCGGAGACCTCTCCTAGCGGGCAGACCGCCTTGAGAATGGCAAGCCGCCATGGGCGGGCCGGAGCCGCCGTGGACAGGGCAAAAAGCTGCCACGGACAGGCAAAAGCCGCCACGGGCAGGGCAGGTCGCCTGCAAATCGAGCGCAGCCAGCCACCCGCGAACTGAAAAGCCGGCAGTGATGGAAGCAGAAGCCGCCCACAAGTGGGGAAAGCCACGCCTGCGCAGTGACCAAGTCTCGGCGCGTCGCCGCAACGGGGGGAAGGGGAGATATGTAATAAAATAAATAAATCTTAAAAAAAAAAAAAAAAAAGATTTAAGTCCCTTGGACATATACCTATCAACTCTAGTAATAACTATAGGCTCAAATAGAAGGGGCAGAAGAGCCACGTGTAAGGAAACCACAACTGAGTCCAACCCTATCACACTGGGGAGCATAAACTCCAAAGTAGGGCCCACTGGAAGGGTGCCAAACTCAAGAGCTGTCTGCCCTGGCCATATTGTCTGGATGTCTCTAGAGCCCTCAGAAGCCCTGCTATGTTAGGCTATATTTACTTTGGTAGTCAATGAGATCCTGCCGAGTTGTGCATAAGTGAAACCTCTGGAATGAACTCCCAACTCACTTTGAAGTCTCTTGGCCTTATAAAATCATTTGTCTTTATTCTTTCCCCCTTTTGGTGAAGGTCCTTATCCAGTTGCATTGTTAGTCAGTATTTGGTAGTAATCCCTTGGTGACAGGGAGGCTCATCCCTGGGAGTCATGTCCTACACTGGGGAGAAGATAATGCATTTATATGCTGAGTTTGGCTTAAAGAAAGGCCACATTTGAACAAGGAGGCTCTCAGGAGGTAACTCTTAGGTACCCAATAAAACTAGGCTAATTTTCAATTTCAAAAGTAAAGATTCTGGGGCCGGCTGTAGCCTAATTGGTAGGGCACCGGTTTACCACATGCCAGTTTACTTGAGCAGGCAGACCACCTTGAGAAGGCAAGCCACCACGGGCAGGGCAAGCTGCCACAAGCAGGCAGGCTGCCGCGTGGTGAGCTGACTCGATGGGTCGCTGCAGCGGGGGGAGACAAGCAGACACAGAAGAACGCAAAATGAACACAGCAAGAACAAGCAGAGAGGGGGGAGATATGTCATAAATTTTTTTAAAAAGTAAAGGTTCATAAGTACAGTCATCACTTTTAAGGGTCAGTCAATGGTCTATACTCCTTCACTAGTCACTGCCCCTCTACTCAGGGGGTTCTTGCTGTCCCATTAGAGAATGTAGCGGAGCTCCCCAGGATGGAAATTCAATATTCTTTTGCTTACTGTGTGAAACTCCACCCTCTGTGACAATAACCCATAAACAATTGAACACATTCATATGCCTTATAGGTATGCCCCAGGTGAACCTCCTCCCATGCATCCCACATCTATGACATCCTGCACCAATGATCCTCCCTTACCACAACTGTAACCCTTCTGTGATCCAAAACTTCTTAAAAATTGAAGCCTACAAAATAACCAAATACAATTAATAGGAAAATGACAAAATAATGACAGTTTTAAAAATAAAGAGTAAAATACAAATTATTTTTTAAGTTTGAAATAGAAAATGAAAAAAATAAAATTAAAAAATTTTTGACATTATGTCTTTCATCACTATAAGATATGTTGTCTTTTATGTATAGTGATATTTTCTTCCATTTATCCCCCCATTGTATTATTATTTTCATTTTGTCTTCAAAGAAGCTTTAGGTTACCAAAAAGTCACATACAGAATATAGGTGATTCCCATATACTCAATATCCTGCCCCTTTTCCCCTTTCCCCTATTAATAACTTATTACATGTGGATGGTACATTTGTTACAATTGATGTACAAATATTGAGACATTGCTACTATTCATGGTCAGTGATTTACATTATGGTTTACATTTTGGGCAGTACACTTTTATAGGTTTTGATGAAGTTTTCCATGTGTTTCCATCATTGCAAGAACATGTAGAACAATTCCATTGACCCCAAATGCCCCATGTTCCATCTATTCTATTCCTCCCTCTCCCTCCCTTCAGGACCTATGGTAACCAACAAGATTAACTCATTGAAGGACAAGTTTCATAGTTACTGATTTTTGCACACTGATCTTATAATCTGCCACTTTATTGAACTCATTTATAAGCTCTAGAAGCTTTGTTGTAGATTTCCCAGGGCTTTCTATGTATAGGATCATGTCATCTGCAAATAGTGAAATTTTTATTTCTTCCTTTTCAACTTGCATGCCTTTTATAGCTTTTTCTTGCCAAGTGCTTGAATAAGTACTTCTAACACAATGTTAAATAAGAGAGGTGAAAGTGGTCATTGTTGTCTGGTTCCAGATCTTAGAGGGAAATGTTTTAGGATTTCACCATTAAATATGGTGTTAGCTGTCAGTTTTTCATATATACCTTTTATCATGTTGAGGATGTTTCCTTCTATTCCTATCTCTTGATGTATTTTTATCAGGAAAGGTTGCTGTATTTTGTCAAATGTTTTTTCTGCATCTATATCATGTGATATTTTTCTTTTGATCTGTTTATGTGGTGCATTACATTGATTGATTTTCTTATCTTGGAATATCCTTCCATAACAGGGATGAAATCCACTTGGTCATGGTATATAATTCATTTGATGTGTTGTTGCATACAATTAGAAAGTATTTTGCTGAAGATTTTAGCATTTAGGTTCATTAGAGAGATTGGTCTATACTTTTCCTTTCTTGTGGCATCTTTGTTTGGTTTTGGTATTAGGATGATTTGGGTATCATAGAATGAGATAGATAATATTCCCTCCACTTCTATTTTTTGGAAAAGTTCAAGTAGGATTGGTGTTAGTTCTTTCTGGAATGTTTGGTAGAATTCACCTGTGAAGCCTTCTGGTCCTGGGCTCTTCTTAGTTGGGAGGTTTTTGATAACTAATTTTATGTTGTTACTTGTGATTGGTCTGTTGAGTTCATCTATTTCTTCTTTCATCGGTGTAGGCTGCTTGTGTGTTTCTAGGAATTTTTCCATTTCC
The DNA here is from genome assembly GCA_004027955.1 of Chaetophractus vellerosus. Taxonomy (NCBI): domain Eukaryota; kingdom Metazoa; phylum Chordata; class Mammalia; order Cingulata; family Chlamyphoridae; genus Chaetophractus; species Chaetophractus vellerosus. The sequence continues at coordinate 8,888 of PVKH010042432.1, forward strand.
TCGAAATTATCCATCTTGTTGGCATACAATTTTTCAAGGTATCCTCTTATGTCATTCTTATTTTTTATTTTGTAAACAATTTATTGAAGTGTATCATTCATACATGAATATACATAAACAATGTGTTCAGTAAACATTGTGAACTTAAAAAACAAACATGCATAACATCATACAGGGTTCCCACACATCACCCCACCACAAATACTTTGCATTGTTGTGAAACATTTGTTAAATTATGAAAGAGAATCGTCAAAGTTTTACTACTAACTATAGTCCACATCTTACTCCCGTATACATTTTTGTAAAGGATTTATTTATTTATTTACTTTTATCCATTATTGGCCTTCTCCCCGTTTTTGCTGTTTTTGTGTCCATTCACTGGGCAACTCACTATATCCATTTTCTGCTCTCTCTTCTCATCCTTCTCCTCCTGTCTTCGCTGAGATTCGATCCTTGGAAGCTCTGATGTGGGAGAGAAGCATCCTACCACTTGTGCCACCTTAGTTCCTGGTTTATCTGTGTGTCTCATCTTGGCTCTCCCTTGTGTCACGCTCCTGTTATGTCATCATCTTGCTGCATAGCTCACAGGGCCTGGTGGTGCACACACGCACAGGTCCTGGTGGCCCACGTTCCTTCTATATTTTTCTTTTTTAAATTTTTACCAGGAGATCCTGAGGATTAAACCCAGGTCCCTCCATATGGGAGATGGATGCCCAAACATTTGAGCCACATACCCCTGCTATATCTCTTAAGGTTGACCAAAGCTACTTAGAGTTATAGTCTTTTCCCACACAGGGTGGTCATATAATAAATCAGGCTTAGTTTATCACCAGCATTCTAAAAACCAGACCTAGGGAGAAAAACTAGGTCTGGGGACACATGCATGGTTTCTAATGTAGTGAATGTTTAGCCTACCCTGATTATCACAAAATCAGGACAGCGAGAATATTTGCATTTATGATATTTTTGGTTTTATTTTTTCTTGTGCTTTCTTATTTTCAATTTCATTTAGCTCTGATCTAATCTTTGTTGTTTCCTTCTTTTTACTTCCTTTGGGGTTAGTTTGTAGTTCTTTTAATAATTCCTCAAGGTGTGCAGTTAAGTCTTTAGTTTTAGCTCTTTCTTCTTTTTAAATATAGGCATTGATGGCTATGAATTTCCCTCTCAGTATAGTTTTGTGGCATCCCATAGGTTTTCATACATTGTATTGTCATTTTCATTCGTTTCAAGGTAGTTATGGATTTCCTTTGCAATTTCCTCCTGGACCCACTGTTTGTCTAAGAGTGTGGTTTAAGTTCCATATCTTTGTGCCTAATCTGGTTCTCTGCCCCTTACTGAGTTCCAGCTTCATTCCTTTGTGGTCAGAAAATTACTTTGTTTAATTTCAATATTTCTGAATTCATTGAGAGTTGTTCTGTTATCTAGCATGTGATCTACCCTGGAGAATGATCCATGTGCACTTGAGAAAAATGTATATCCCATTTATATTTTGTATAAGTCTATTAGGTCCAGATCCTCTAATGTATTATTCAAGGTCTTTGTTTCTTTATTCATTCTCTGTTGAGATGTTCTGTTTAATGGTGATAATTGTGTATTAAAGTCCCCCAATATAATTGTAGAGGCATCTATTTCTCCACTTAGTTTTTCCAATGTTTGCCCCATGTATTTAGAGGTGCTCTGGTTAGTGCATAAATGTTTATGATTGTTCTTTTTTCTTGATAGATTAACCCTTTTATTAATATATAGTGGCCTTCTTTGTCTCTTACAATAGTTTTGCATTTAAAGTCTATTTTGTCTGATATGAGTATTGCTACTCCTGCCCTTGTTTGGTTATTGTTTGCATGTAAAATTGTTTTCCAACCATTCACTTTCAGTCTCCTTGTGTCCCTGGGTCTAAGGTGGGTCTCTCGTAGACAGCATATAGATGGGTCATATTTCCTT
>PVKH010042433.1:0-10818 GCA_004027955.1 Chaetophractus vellerosus
GGGGGCCTAGGGCTGGGGGCTTCTCCCAAGCGTCAGTTCAGCTGCCCTCAGGCATGAGGTCAAGGCCAAGGCTGGATCCGCAGCCCCCGCCAACAGGCTTGGTGGTGGGAGAAATGCGGTCGCACGGTCCTTGGTGAAGGCCGTCCCCGGCTGCCCTGGTCCGAGGCGGCCTGCTGGGACCATGGGCCGCGGCGGGGTGGACGCAGTTCTGGGACTGGGAGAGAGGCTGGGCGGTAAAGGCGAACGATTCACCATAGTCAGACACCCGTCTACCTTGCCATAAGCACACTCCTCCAAGATTCAAAGTTTTCTAGAATCAACTGTCACCACCCTAAAGGAGTCACCAAGTTAGCCTAACCTCTCCTTTTCAAACCAACCGGTTTTCCAACACTCACCATCAACTAAGAATTTTTACTGGGAGCCTTTTTCTAATCCCCAGCCCAGTACACCCTTAAAGTGCCCGAGGCCACCTTGCACACAGAATCACTTGCCTGTATCTTTATCTCCTTAACAGGATGTAATGATGGGCTAATATTTCAACTACTTTTGCAGTTGAGATGTCAATAGGCAAATATTCATGATTAGCTTCTGGGGGCTTTTGAGAAACAGGGAGTCAATAAGCACTTTAAATGTTGCCACTCATGGAAAAAAGGGAAACCAGAGAGACAAAAAGATGGCATCAACATTCCAGGTCAAACCCAAGCATGAGGGATACCCATGTGAATGCCGCCTCTGAGCGTTTCTTTAGGTCAAGGGCAAGTTTCAGGTAAAAAGGAGGTGATTGGAAGCAGGAATCACTCCAGTGATAGAAAGATGGTCTGAAAGGAACTCTTAACACTTTCAATTTTCTTACAGGGAGAACCATCTCCTCACACTTCCATGATCCTTGTTGTTTTTTTACCTGCAGGGACAATGAAGATACTAGTTTCTATTTAGTCTAGTGCCTCTTTTTAGGTCACTTCTGGATGTGGTACTGCATTTATAGTACAGCTTTCTGTTGTTGATGCTATGTAACCTCTGGTACATTCAATCACTTTTTTAAAATTAGAAAAATAGTATTTCCCACCTGTGAAATCCAAACCATCACACAACAGAACTAGAATTTGCATGCGGAATGAATATTTTATTACTAGATTATAAAAATAAAATACAAAATAATTTTAAAACAGAACTTAAAACACTGTACAAAGCTTTAATATGATACAAATGGGAAAATTAAATAAATAAATACACTTTTATATACAGATGGCCTATACAAAAGCAAGCCATTTCTGCCATACTCTATGTCCTTGGTTGCCTGAGCAAGAATGCATAAAGGGGATTGCTTGGAGGAGAATGGGACAAAATATAACACCTTTGGGGAAAGGTGTTAAATATAACACCTTTTTTTATCACACTGGTAACCAATATATATTTCAAAGAGCAGTTTCTCATCTCTCTGATTTCATGAAGAGAGGGAGAGAAGTGGAATTATTAAGGTCATCTAACTTACTGGCATTGCTCAAGAAGAGAGAATTCTACTTTGTGTTTGAATCTGATTTAACAGCTGCCAACAGTTCATAACTTAAAAGATTTTTATCTAATTCAAAAGTGGATGCTTCTCCCTCCCCCACCCCACCCCCCCATTTTTTTCCCTAAAAGCTGGGCCATTTTTTCCTAAAATGGACCAACTAAATAGGCACTGACTATTTTAGGAAAAATATTCAGAAGGGGAACCAGAAACTGTGTACTACGGAGATGCAAGGGGGCTGAAGACTGAGTTATCTGATCTGTTCTCTTCTTTAGTCAATCCATCCAATCTTATTTCTGAGCCCCATGTGGCCCTGTTTTGCTATTTCCTTTATCTTCCTATCTTTGTATTTCTGAAGCTTTTTCCCTTTTAGTGAAACTACCTGGTAAATAGTTTAAAAACGAAATAGTTTTAGAAAACATCCCAAGGGCTTTCCCCTCCCTTATTAGCTCCCTAAAATATATCATATTCAAGCTCTTGTGGGTGAGTGAAGAGCCCCAGACAGATTCCAGGTATGGTGAAGTGCTGTGTGCAAATTTTTAAGGATTTAAATTTTATAAGAGAATAAAAGCATCATATGGCAAGGGTAGTCTACATAACTTGGGTTACTCAATGTATTTAACTAGGTGACTGAACGCTTACACACTTATCAAAACATTAATCTACTAAAAACAGAGGTAAATTCCTATCCATTGTTAATGTGTGAAATTATATGATTGGCAAATCCTATTGTTGCATGGGCTCAAGATCTGCCTCACCTGATACTATTCTCTAGGTCAGTGGACTCAGAAACCCCTGAGAGGCATGGTCAGCATCACCAGTGATATATACTGTGCTCATATTGTGCCCATACTATCACTTCCACTTAAAAAGGAGGCAGAAACCTGTTAAGTTTCACAGGACAATGAAGGGAAAGGCTTCCCTTTGTTTAAATGTATCCTTCACACCAAGGATCCAGCAAAGGCTAAGGAAATATTCAAATCATTACTGAATAACTGCTACTACTTTGTTATTTGGTGTCTTGAGGTTGTGTGTACCCTCAGAAGGATCCTGATTTTATCACATACTTTAATTTTCTGATCCAGATTTGTTCAAAGGGAATAATTAAGCACAGGTTTAAATATTTTTAAAATAGGAGCTGATATTGCTTCACAGAGAGACAATCACAACTTAATTACAAAGTGTCTTGATGGGTCAAGACTTGAATGTCATCATTCTTTGTCCAGCCAGTGATTTCTCAGGATTGAAGTATATAACATGTCAATTCCCATTTAAGTGAATAGGGATCCTTGTCCCATGTCTTGGTATTACCTAAGAACCATAGGAATTCCCTATGTATCTCCTTCAGTTCTCCCTACCAGTGTTGGACAACAGATTCTACAGGCTTCCAAGACTATGTGTTAAATTTCTCGAAATTCCAGAGAGGACAACCAAAGCACTGAAAATAATCAATGGCATGATGAGGTTCTCCTATGTTCACATATCCTCAAGGTACAAGCCAAAGTTCTATTGGATTAGGACAAGGAAGGACAACTACCTGGAATTTTCCATGCACTACATCCTCTGTGGTCTGAGGACTAGAACCACCTCTTGTTCTTTACTCAAAGTCTAAATATGCACCTGTGGTTTCTCAACATAGGTATATATTGACATGTAAGGACTACCATAGTGGTTGCATGCCTTAATCCTATTAATACTTTTTGCCCTTATTTTAAAACTTAGATAAGGAGCTATTGTGCTACTATATTGTCTACAAAACAAAACTCAGAAGGTTAAAACAATGCAGTTGTCTTCAGCCAACCATTCTATCTCTTCAGCAGTACAGGTGCTAAAGTACCTTTCTTCTTTAGACAAAGTATAAACACATTCCTGGTATATGCACATAGACAGAAACAGGCAGCTTTTCAAAGAGTGAATGTAAGCAATTATGTTTCAAAATACATGAACATAACAGAAGAAATTATTCTTTTGTCAGCAAGGCCGGCTGGCAAACCAGAGCTGAGAATAAGAGTAATCTGACTAAATCTTAACATTCAAAGATGTTTATAATCTGTGCTTTAAGGTTAAATTTGAGATGACTCAAATTTCCTTCTTTGTTCATTATACAGTTAAATACCTTTAAGATATGCAAAAAATTAGTATGTGAACTTTTATTATTTCAACCAATCCACAGACTTTAGAGATTTGGCAGCATAATCCAGGAAGAATGCTATCTAAAGGGGTTGAGCTGTTGCTAATTTTATCTTCTGCTCCACCCAAGTAATTTTAGGGACTAGACAAGGGAGTGAAAGGTTAGGTGTGACTAGTTAACCAGCCATTTTGTTCTCATAAGAGATATCAGGAGTCACTTGATGTTCAAAAGATAATTTTAACTTCTGCCCCTTACTACCTTTTTAGCATAGTTTGGGTTGACTTTCACCAATGGCTATATCCCTCATCTTATGTAGAAGAACCAAACTGGTTCAAAATTACTTAAACGGTCTATGTTTGTCACTTAATCTGAAATATGCCATCACTGAAAAAAATAAATAAATAAAGGAACTCATTGTCTGTATCATACCTTAAAACAAAAACCAAAAATCCTTGTGCCAAAAGTGCTTTTGCCCGGGACTGCCAGTTCTATTTGTAACCTGAGATACATCTAACATCTAAAAGCACAAGCTATGCTTTTAAAAACCATAAAGTAAATCTCTATCTGTGCCAGAACTTTAAAGTAGACCTATTGATACATTATATATAATTAGTTTTTTCTCTTTTAAAAGTATTAGAGCAGAAATATCTTTGGTTAATTCTTTTCTCTACATGCAAAATAAAATATTCTTATATAACCGAGCTTTTTATCTCTGGATCCTAACAATGAGTTTGTGGATGCCCTTTGGAAATAAGGGGCAGTACACTGGGAAAAGGCTGGGAGAAAAAAGGAATGAACAAAGAAAAGAAAACATTCAGTTGTCACGTCATCATGGTCAGCTTTGAGAGCAAGCAGAGAAATGCCAGTAAGAAATAAAATAACACACACACACCACAACTGTAGCCTCATCAGCTTTTCCAGTGGTTACTAATAGCACATTTCTGACAATGAGGGTTAGAATTTAAAAGCTGGCTGCTTTTAGTACAATTTAGCTAATACAACAGAAAAACAAATTTTAATTGTAGACTACTTCTACTGCTCTCCAAAAATAAGGGGGAGGTGAAAAAAGGAAAGTAGAATGGCAATATTAAGGAGATTTTTTAAAAATCGATTTATGTCAGAACCATGATTATCATCCCAGTTTATCCACTCTAACCTTTAGGACAGAACTATGTGATTAACATGACAAATTTTTGAACCAGTATTACAAGCATGTCCCAGTAAGTTTTCCCCTATTAATTTCTTTAATTGAAAATTAAATAGCATATCTTGGCTTCTTAAGGACTGCTAACCCTTGAATTATACACAGGGAAGGCAAGAAGAAGCTGTGGCTTCACATGCCAAGAACATATTTTCAGAAAATGAAGACAGGCAAAGCCTAAGTGTGCACAACGCACACAATACAAAAGGAATTCACCATCTGTGATCTTAAAATTACAAATGGAGAATGAGAAAGAATGAATTTATATAAGCATATGTCTCTATTTATAAATATTTATATAATTTAACATGAAGACATGCAAGTAGTGTTATAGCAACTATTATATAATATAACAAAGAGGGATCAGCCTTTCAATTACAGTTTACTTTAGTTAAATAGCAAATATGTCTTCTCTATTGCATTCCTCTGTAGTGCTTGAAACTGGAGAGAAATGAAGATTCCACACTATGCTACATTTCTTATGGGAGACCGTGTATGTCTCAAAAGTGTTCTGAGTTTTTAAAATGTTTAACACAGATTAAAGAGAACAAGGTAAGTTCAGTGCAGCTTCAGGGCAGCTTTGATGCAGCATTAGAGTATGTTCACTTGGTGAGGAAATATATGTTCCCCCAACCCCCCATTCACCGCATTAGGTTTGGCAGCAAACACAAGGTCAAAGAGAAAGCACAGATGTTTGCTAGAAGGCAAATTTCAACAGCAAGCAGACCAATTTACCTGACCTTAAAAAGGTCTTTACAACAAAAACACCTAGAGAGTATAAAAGAGACCATTTTAAAAGTCTGGTATAATTTAATTTTGCCTGATTCCTGTTAGCAGAAGAGTGAGATAAGAACACATACGATCCTCTTTACAGCTTCAGAAATTGAGATTACATGGAAATCAGGTCAGGAAGCTCAAATATTTAAATTAAAGCATAGAAGAAGCAGGTAATAAAGCATCAGAATATAAGTATTTATCCTAAATTTATTTCCCCATATCTCCATTCCTTATTGGCTATACATATAAAAAACAAAATTTGAAGGTTATAAGCGTCAACAACATACCTAATTTCTTCTATCTTTCTTTCTAAATCTCTGAAAGCATAAGTTCATATTCCAAAGCTCTGTGCTTCCCTTGTGTCATTCTGGAAGCTGATATTAGAAATAATTGTTGCCTAGAAGACCTAAGGTCAGTTTTCCTTCCACAAGGAGAAAACTTACAGGGAAGAAGAGGGTTCTTCTATCTTGATGGATATTATCCCACACTCTGTCCCTATCCCCCTAAAGCACTAAAGCCTGAAAAGCAGCTCTATTTAGACTTTCCCCTTCTTTACTTAAGTTTCTCAATATTTTTTTTCAGTAAAAATACACTACAGTTAAGAATTGTTGCTCCAAAGAAAAATATTAGGGGACTGAAAAAGGTAACAGGTTTGAAATTCTCAGCATGTGCTGCCCAAAGCATACAGAATGTATATTGTTAAAATGAAAGAGACTGAATCAGGTGAGAAACACTAACTTACAAAAATGCAAAAATCCAGGGAGAGTACTAGGAATGAGACAAAGTAAAGGTGTGACTCCTCAATGCACTAGATAAAAACACAAGCCAAAAACACATGAGCACTGGCTCCCCAGAAACAAACTTCTCACACATACTCTAATGTCTTAGCAATTCAGACTTCCAAGGTTGGGAAGTTCTGAATGAAAATAATAAAACAAGAGTTTCACTTTTGCTATATAATTTTTTAGTAGAGCCTTTAAAAATTAGGCGAAATCTTTTAAAATTCCATTCCATCTCCTATATCCTCTTTTGTTTCAAAACCATAAAATGACTAAAAACTGAGAGCTCCTTTAATGAGTTTTTCCCCCTTGGATCTGCTGGATTGCCCCTTCCAACACAAAGGCATTGATTTCTGATCTGCTTGACGCCTGCCTTAGGTATATCCTTATCATATATTTATGTCTTCTTATAAATAATTTATCATGTTACTTTCTTATGCAAGTAAAGATCAACACTGATTTTTTAAATAGACAGTACAGGGACACAACATGCATCAGATTTAGGAGGAAGATCTCACACCTTTCACAGAGATGCAGCCCGGCTCTATCTGCTGAGTTTACTGGCTGTCTTACTCTTCCCTGGGGGGGTTTTAGTGCTGGCTGAGTGGTGGTGGAGGCTGTTGGATCCTTTCAGGCCATTCTTGCTGGGTTTGCAATGCTCCTGTTGGCAGGACCTCCTGGAGGAGGAAGAGCCTGAGTGGCTGGGAGGTGACTTGCTTCTCCCCAGATGTGGGGATGAACTCCTCTGGTCATGGTGGGGCCGTCCAGCCCTAGATGGTGAGGAGCTAGATGTGCGAGGCAAGGAAGAGCTTCGAGGAGAGGCACTGGGACTTCGGCGAGAAACAACTGGACTCTTGGGTGGTGTTTTTGGATTGTGAGGGGATCCTGGACTCTTGCACTGAGTAGTGCTCCAGGGCTTCTGAGATCCATTTTGAAGAATTTGGGCCAGGCGGGAGAAAAGGTCTGAGTCGGAATTGCTACTCCCTAGGACTTTATATCTGCGTAGCCTTAAGAGAACAGAGAAGAGTTATTTTCATTTTAATGCATTTCAAGTGTTCCTAAAAAATCACAATGCCCAAAATCAGAATGTATATGATTCATGCCAAAATCAGAAAATTCACCAACAAGATATGGAGTTACTTTATCACATACAACTGAACAACCCAGGAGAAAGTATTTAACCTCTCCTAGCTTTCAATGGGAATACTATCTATCTCATAAGGTTACCGAGCAGATCAAGTGCATTAACTTTAATGATGTTAGTTCCCTTCCTCCCACAGCATACTTGCTTTTCTAATTTCAAGACTAATTTAATGAATTTTGTCTCTAGCATATATTAGCATCCGATAAAGAGTAAACCATTTTGTTGAAGCTTGCTCTAACAGGAATTCTGCACACATATATGCAAACAGTAAATCCCATAATGTAAGACTTCAACATGAACTGCACTCACCGAGAAGAGCAGGAACTACAGATAAAAGTATATTTTAACTTCATTTAATAATTTCCAAAAGAAAAGAATGGTCATTGACTTCTTTGAGCCTCAGTTTTTGCCCCTGAAAATAGCCTGGGATTCAGGAAAGCTGAGTGTGGGGACAGACTGGGTCTCTTTTTGGCAACTGAGCTTGTGCCTCAGAATTCTAAATCTAGAGAGTATTCACATCAATAGCAATGTCTTCTTTGCCTGAAACATCTTTCTGGTTTCACCTATGGATCAAATAAAAATGGTATATATGAAAGTGTTCTGTAAACTCTGAAATAGGACCCTAAAAAAGTACTTCAGTGGCAATACTAAATAGTGTTGTAATAATGGTCTTAGGGCCCCTCCAGTAACAAACCTAAAGTAATTAAAAGTGTTTCAGCAATATCAGAGAAATAAACCAATGCAATACAACATTGGATCCAAAAAGATACCCGTGTTTCTATGGGAAATGAGTACTGGGAAAAAACTTCACACCATATGTAATAATAAACTCCAGATGGGTTAAAGATCTATACACAAAACACAGAACTATATAAGTACCAGAAGGGAACATTTTTAAAAAATTTAGGGCTGAAGGGACCTTTCTAAGTATGACACAAAATGCAGAAGCCATAAAAAAATATTCAGTTACATGAACACTAAACTTTTCTATAAAGCAAAAGGCATCATAAACCAAGTTAAAAGGCAAGCAACATACTAGGATAACATATCTTCAATATATTTTTCAGACAAAAGGGTCAATAATCAATAAAAAAAGACAAACTAACAGAAATTTTGACATGAACATGGTGAACAACTCATAAAAGCAGCTCAAGTAAAAATATATATGAAAAGATGTCTCAGGAATAACGAAACAATACAAATTAAAACAATGAGATAACATTCTTGTCAGATACCCCCCCAAAATGTTTTTAAGTGACACTATCAATTGCTAGCAACAGTAAAGAGGAGAGACTTCATATACTGTTGGTTTGAATATATATTATTAGGACAACCTTATTGGGAGGACACTTTGGATGAAACCTACAGAAATTTTAAATATGGACACCCACTGACTTAGCAATTCTAATTTTAGGCATCTATCTTCTAGAAATGTGAGACTGCCTGAAAAATCTATATACACTGCAGTTCTATCTATCTATCTATCTATCTATCTATCTATCTATCTATCTATCTATCTATCAATCAATCAATCAATCAGAGGTACTGGGGATTGAACCCAGGACCTCGTACATGGGAAGCAGGTGATCAGCCACTGAGCTACATCTGCTGCTCCCCTGCAGTACTACTTATAAAAGCAAAAATATGGAAACAATTTAGATGTCTACTAATAGGTAACGGTTTAAAAATTCATATTATGTCAGTTCCATGAAGTATTATACAGCATTTTAAAAAGAGTGAGATAGATCTACGTGTACCAATGTGGAAAGATGCTCAATACATATTAGTTGGGGTAAAAAAAAAGCCACCTATAGAATATTATTATTACAAAATCTTTGTTAAAAAAATTTTAAATATTATTACAAAATTTTTGTTAAAAAAATTCCAAGCCTGTATGAAAAAATATATATATGTATGTATGTGTGTGTGTGTGTGTTGGAGTAGGGAGATGAGATTTTACTTTTTACTTTACATCTTTCTGTAAAAAATTTTTTTACAACAAAAATGTATTATTACTTATCATTTACAAATACTAATTAAGATTTTTTATAAGTCATGATTTAGTAAATCACTTCTTTTATATGGTTCTAAACAGTATCTGCAAGTATTGCCAATGTATTTTTGAGGATGAATGGGATGAAAGGAAACATAAATGCTCTAAAGGCCTAACATCCATTCAGTTCAAGAATTTACATCTTAAACTGCTGAAATGGTGTCTTCTGATATAAGTTAGTGGAAGAGAACCTTCAAGGTTGTATTAGCACCTGAACACCATGGACATAAACAACCACAATCGCCATCATGGGTCAGCAACAAGTTCCTTATTTACTCTAAATATTCTGTCCTCCTCCTTCTCCATCTACTCACTCTGACAAGTGACACGAAACTCATTTTGGTTAAACCTACTCTCATGGACCGAATAAAATAATCTCTCTGTGCCAGGACCAAAGTGGGAGAGTTCCAAGACATGGATGAGTTAGTGGCTGATCAGCTCTGTAATACCTGGCACAATGCCAAATATCAGGCTTTGTTACAAAGTGCTACTTTTAGGGGACAGATATAAGTGGTAAATAATAGACAATAACTAGATTTGTTTTTGTTGCATTCCAAATCAGGTCAAGTCATAGATACACCATCTTTGTTAAGCATAGATGCCAAGCAGAAGAAGGGAAATGTGAATGTAAATAGAATCACCTTTTAAAAATGTCTCAGTTATATCACTGCAGTTTACTCCTTACTATTCTTTCTGTGGAAGTCTAGTTCCTCTGACACTTAAAATCCAATGCTTAGTAACCCTTGGATCACAAATCCTAGGGCAAGTCAAAACTAAGACTTTAGCAAATTTTGCTAAGTAATGATACAGATAGATCTCATTTTAACACATTTTAGAAATCTTTGTAACAAGTAGATGCCTATCATTAAACTGTCCAGGACAGACTCTGGTTTTAATGCAAAGGTATTCTTATTTTCAATTTGTTTTTGTTAAAAGATCATCCTTTTTCTCTTTCTTCTACTTGGGTTTTGACACGTCTACCTTGTGAAAGTGAGAAATGGTTCCAATAAAAGAATTCTTAAGTGGGCCCGGCTAGATAGCTCAGTGGATAAAGAGCTCGCTGGGAAACCACATGGGAGGCCCTGGGTTCGGTTCCCGGGGACCTCTCCTAGCGGGCAGACCGCCTTGAGAATGGAAGCCTCCATGGGCGGGCCGGAGCCGCCGTGGGCAGGGCAAAAAGCTGCCACGGACAGGCAAAAGCCGCCACGGGCAGGGCAGGTCGC
>PVKH010042434.1:0-10823 GCA_004027955.1 Chaetophractus vellerosus
AGTAAACGGTTTTTAGGTTAGAGAAGAGCAATGTGACCCTTCTCACTTACATGCCCTCTCCATCTCTCTCTCTCAGATGTGGGCCATCCTATTTTTTGTTTGGTTTGGTTTGGTTTTTTGGATAGGACCTTGGAAAGTACTCTGTGCCAGAATATTTATCTGGTCTCCAAAACAATGACTGAATATTTTTATAGGACCCTGCCTTGCTGCTAAATCACATTTCCAGCCAAAGTCATATGTTTCCTGTGCATATACCTGTTAACTGTCTTTTAGTACTTGTTGAGGCTTTTATTACTCATTAATTGGGCATTTTGCATTTACTAAAACCATGAAATGAATTGCTTTTTATTTATTTCGTGCCATAGATTTGATCTGATGAATTGGAAATTCTAGACTTCAGTTTATCTAAACCTTCACTTTTATTAGATCTATTTTAAGAAGGTTCATAGACTATTCATTATACATTTATCATATTAGAAATATCAAGTCACAGTATACAAAGCTAGGAGGTCTCAAGAGTTATATGTTTCTTCTGTGAAGATAGATCATTTGTTCTTAAAGATTTCCAGGGATTAAGATCCTTATTCTTTGAGAAGCTAGAATGTTGTGTGTGTGTGTGTCCAATGTATGTGCCTTTCTCTCCTTTGTTTAAGCCCCATTCTTTTTTATTGGTTTTCATAAATGTAATAAAAGGATCATTTCAAAAGTAGGATGTGAAGCAGGATAGGTGACCCAAAATCCTATTAACAAAAATACTGCTACAACAAAAATTCTTTGGTAGCAGTATGACATTTGATAGAGAAATATTCAAGTTCCATAGAATTTGGGCAGTCTCTCAGGTGAGATTTGACCTATCAAGTTTTCCCTCTAAAAGGGTAATAATAAAAATACCAGACAGTGTTCAGCAGATATTAAGGCTCCTTGTGATTGGTTTTTAATGTTTATTGACCGCATCTTGATAAAGGCAGATAAGCCGTTTAATGGTATTTGGTTCTGATTTTTATTCATTTGTTTCAGCCTACTTTACAGACAAAATGAAACTTGTGCATATACATGTATGAAGTGTTTGCTGATAATGACTATGGAATTGGGAGGAAACAGTGAGAAGTCAAATTCTCTGTTTTGTGTCTGAGTGAATTACTAGAATCTCCATTAGGAAAAGAGAGTAAGAAAGGGACAGTTTTTCCTCCATCATTGTAATGGTCTGCAGTTATCACTCTTTCCTTTATAGTGTAATATGAGTGGATACAAAATCACTAGAAGTGAAAAATTGGTGCCTTGCAGCAGTGAAAAATCCTAATACATTTTTAACATTATGAAGTAGTCCAAGATGGTGCACCTATATCAACATGTTCACAGTAAAATTTACTACATTACAGAGATAATCCACAAAACAATGTTGCTGTTAGGTATTCTTATTTTAATCCATTTTCTAGATGCCTTATACCTATTTAATGCTACTATGCTGTATCAGAAGCTTTGTAATGAAATTTGGAGTTTTGTTATAGTCATCCTAATTTCTTGAAAAATTAAATTATGTTCACTATATTTAGAGAGTACTTAAAACATGTTTATTAGTTCATTTGGAATATGGAAGCAAGGGTATATATAATTTTTTATATTCATTTCTACTCACCTGAAGTCCTCTTTGGATAATTTCCTTTTTAATTGGTGCGGTAGTGTTCTTTTTTATGCATAATCTTCTTTTTTTTTTTTTTAAGATTTATTTATTTATTTATTTATTTATTTATCCATCCCTCACCCCCCTCTTTGCTCTCTGTGTCCATTCGCTGTGTGTTCTTCTGTGTCTGCTTATCTTCTCTTTAGGCGGCACCAGGAACTGATCTTGGTACCTTCCAGAGTAGGAGAGAGGCGCTCAGAATCTTGCACCACCTCAGTTCCCTCATCTGCTGTGTCTCTTATTGTCTTTCCTCTGTGTCTCTTTTTGTTGTGCCATCTTGCTGTGCCAGCTCTCCTGCACAGGCCAGCACTCCTGCGCGGGCCAGCTTGCCTTCACCAGGAGGCCTCGAGAATCAAACCCTGTACCCCTCCTATATGGTAGACAGGAGCCCAATCGCTTGAGCCACATCCGCTTCCCATAATCTTATTCTAAAATTAGTGTAACTTTCTCTGATAAATATGACCAGTTTGTAGAGACTGATTTTTGTAGAGACTGATTTTTGCATATAATCATTCCATTCTCCTTCTTCTGCTAACCATGATCTTTTTTTTTTTAATTAGAGAAGTTTTGTGTTTATAAAACAATCATACATAAAATACAGGCTTCCCGTGTACCACAACACCTTGCATTGGTGTGGATCATTTATTATTGATGATAACACTTTTTTAAATAATTGTACTTTTTTAATGGTAATTACCTTTGTTACAATTGATGAAAGATCTTTAAAATGGTTCTATTGCCCATTCTTTACATTAGATGTATTTTCCCCTCATATACCACCCTATTATTACCACTTGTATCATACATTTGTTATAAGTCATGAAAGAACAGTCTTACACTTGTACTCTTAACTATATAACATGATCTTTTTGACACACGCAAATATTTGATTGTAGCATTTCCTGCTTAGCATTTTTCACCACTAAATAAGGCTCTTCATTCTTTTTTGCTCTAAGCTGCTTCTCCCTTCTTGATGCTTGTACTTTAGGGAAGAAGACATCCATTAAACTACTAGTTTATGTTTAAGAATCAGTTTACTATAGTATTAAAAAAACGAGGACTCTGTAACAGATTGTCTGGATTCACATCCTATCTCTGCCATTTATCAGATGTATGATCTTGGGCATGTTAACTAACTTCTCTAGTTGTTAGTTGTTTCTTTTTTCCATCTACAAAATAGGGATGTTAATTATTTCTACCTTACAGAGTTATCATGAAGATTATATAAGTAAATAAGTTTTAAAGTTTTTGAACATTGCATAGCACTTAGTGTTTGGTAAAAGTTATTATTATTGTACAGTTACATTTAGGATAACATTTTCAGTGATTGTAAAATGGGTCCTGACTTAGTGTCAAAGTTTCAAAGAAGAAAGAATGGGAGAATGAGCATTCTTAGTAGAGGAAAGAGCATATGCAAAGGACCTGAGGTAGAAAAGAGATTGTTGTGTTTGAGTAACTGAAAGTGTGGCAAGTTCAGTGGTGATAGGAAACCTGTGGCAAGAGATGAGGTCAAAGAGGTTACATAGGGCCTTGTAAGCCTAATTACTGATTTGGGGAAGCTGTTGAAGAGTTTAAATCAGCATGGCCATGAAAATAAGAAAATTTTACTTTTAAAAAAATCACTTTTACTGATGAGGGAGAATAGATTTGAGAGAAATAAAAATGGATTAATAAAGACCTGTTTGTAGACTTTAGTGACCTTTGCTAAGAGGTGGCAGTAGAGATGAAAAGACATGGAAGATTTCAATAAATAATTAGTTTGTTAAGCATAGGTTTTGAATGTTGAAGATTACAGAGCCTGGGGTGTCAGTTTTCAGAGATAAGCATGTGCAGGAATAAATGTGAATTAACCAAAATTAAGATGAGGCATAAGGTTTATGTTGGGGTTTTAAGGTAATTACTGCTGCAAAGTTATAATAAGGTCATAACCTCAGGAATCTTGCTGTATATCCTCTGGGTTGGAGAAGTTAACGAGGTGTGAGAGGAGAGTGTCAAGATCAATGTAGCAGTTATTAATGTAGCACCACGATGAAGTTAACAGAGGGAAGTGTGATTTAGTTCACCACCTAGATTTTTGTATCTGGTTTTCTCTGCCTATACTCTTGCCCTTTAATTAACCTGGCATTGATGTCCCTGCTTTTCCTCATTACCTTCCTTCTCCACACCTTCTATGCTAGCCACATTGAAAGTTTTGTTTCCTGGGCTTTCTTTTACTCTTGAGCTTTTATACATGCTGCCTCTTAAGCCAAAACTTGCTTTCCCTTCCTACCCCACACATTTCTACTTTTTCTCAAGATTTTGTTCAAGCATTACTTATTTTATAATAAAAGCCTTTCCTTCTTTCTCCTCAGAGTTAGATGTTCCCTTATTTGTGTTCCCAAAGCACTTATACAGATTTTCATATTGTAATTATTTCTTTTCAGGTTTGTTGCCTAGCTAGACTGTGAGCTTGTTCAAGACAAGCTGATTAAGTAACTTGTAAGGCTGTTACTTATTAAGCTTTTGTCTTCATTAGCCCAATTCTTGGTATATTTTATATAGTAAGCACTCAGTATGCTCATTGAAATATGAAAGGAGACCAGTCCAGAGGCTAATTAAAGTAGTCCAGAGCTTTAGCTAAGTTGAGGATAGGAGGAATGGCAAAAACCAAACATGAAAGCCACTGTTTAAGAAGAATAGATAGGATTTGATGGGTGTGTAGAACAAAGGAGAAAGTAACTCAGGAAATCAGTTTTAAATGTTACTTTGTTTATTAAATTATTCTTCCCAGGTAGGAAAGTCTAGTAACACTTTAAAATATACTGCTAGAACCTACAGTAAAAAACTTAAGACTATGGATAGATTTTTGAAACCAACTTATGTATTTGTTTGCTATCAGGAAAGGATTATTATGCCACAGAATGGATTCATGTTCCCTGGGAACATGATTCCATGCTTGGCCCAGCATTTGTCAGCATTATAGTCAATAAAAGATTTCAGAGTAGTTTCCTCTCCAGAGGACTTACTAAAGGTTTTGTATAAGATGTATTATATATGTATATTTGTATATATGTGTGTGTACATATATATATATATATATTTCAAGTTTCATAAATAAAATTATCCTGGTTTTCTTGCTCTAACCCAGGAGTTCTTAACCTTTTTTGTTCCACAGATCCTTTTGCTGGTCAGGTGAAAACCACGGAATTCTACTGTAATTTATTGTGTACATTCATAAGTGAAGGAAATGCTAGATTTCATTTAGAGGTCAGAGAAAATAAGGATAATAAGTTGATTTTTTAAAAATTCAAGCTCACGGACCCTCTAAATCTTTCCACAAACCCTGTGGACCCCCTAGTTAAGAACCCCAGCTCTAACTATTTTTAAAAGCTCTGTGTGTTTTGCCTTGCCTCTTATTCCTTCTATTCTCTAATTACCATTCATCCCACCTGGATTAGGAGTTACTTTACCAGTCCCCTCTGAAATTGTTGGTTAGATTATCTCAAGTTTGGCATTTTGCAAATTCTTTATCCATGGTTATTCTGATTTCCTGCATTTGGCTTTGAAATATTGTATTTAAATATTGAAACCACCATATCTTAGGAATCCATAGCTAGTCCAAACTAAATAATCAAAGAGAACTGTACTGGGAAAACTCAGCCCACTTGGTGCTTCCATTTTCCCTCCTAGTATAATTCCCCTCTGTCTACTACTTCATTCAGAGGCCACTTCTTTTCTGTGGGGAGAGGGGGCTAATAAAAACCATTAGTGTAAGCTCACTTGTCTATACATTTTTTAAAATATACTGCTTAATTTTTGTGGAACCAAAGGACAGATAAAATGTCCTGTTTTAATGTTTTACATCTATGTTCAAAAGAAGTTTGCTTTGGTAGATGTATAATACATCATTTTCTTTCTTGGTAAATTTGTCCTTTATTATTAACATCTGATATGTCATTGAGAGAAAAGGTGGTCATGTAACAAAGTAGATGTAAGCCCTTGATTTGTTTGCTTGAGAAAAGCTGACACATTGTACTATCAAAGATTTGAACTTAAATTTTATATGTAATGTAAAGTAATGATTTTTATTTTTAACTATTTCTAACTACCAAATTAACTTTAATATACATGGTTTAACCAGTAATTTCAATGTAGTATTCCAATGTAGTATTGATATATCTTCTTTGAAATTGATTGAAATTGAATTTTAGTTACCTTAACTTTACTCTCTTCCAAAAGTAAATGTGAATACCATACTCTTTTTTACCCCACATTTGTATATTAAAGCTCTGTCAGCTCTACCTCAAAATATATCCCTTATCCAACAACTTTTCACCACTTCTACCATGACCACCATAGTCCAAACCACCATCAGCTCTTCCAAGTTACTGTATAAGCCTCCTAACCTGTTTGCCTGCTACCACTCTTGTCCTCTGTATAGTCTCCTCTTCAGAGTACTTAGTAATCACATTTTTAAAATCTATTTCATTAAGTCACTCTTATACTGACTCAAACACATTTTTTATTGACTTTCCTTCTCACACAGTAAATTAAGTGTCCTTTCTCAGACCTGTAAGACATGTGATTTGACCCCACCAGTGTCTCTGACTTCAATTTCTACCATTCTTCTCTTAGCTTTTGCTGCTTGGGCTGTACCACTGAGGGTCTTCTGTTCCCGATGTACTGAATGCTCTTTATCCAAGTGTTTGCTTAGTTGATTCCCTTACTTCCTGCTAGGTTGTTATCTTTCCAGTTTCACCCTCCTTGGCTATTCTAAAATAGCTTCCTACCCCATTCCATCATTCTGTGTAAAGTACAGCCTTTTAAAATTTAAAAAAAAAAAAAAACTTTATGAAAACTTGCTACATTGTCTTGTTTTGTTTTGTTTTGTTTTTGTTTTTGTGGTGGACCAAAGAATTCTTTTTGTCATCCCAGCACCCTAAGGGCTTGAATTTGGGAAGCAGAATATTACACTCCTACCTATATGTTTTAATCATTTAATATTCTTACTGATGTGTAAATTAATTTCTTTGTCGAAGCAAGCAAAGTAAATTTGAAGTTTTTTATATAGTCTTTCTCCTCTCACACTCACACACAAATACAGGCACATACACACACAGAATGAACATTAGGAAAATCTGGTATTTATGGAAGAGGAATATTTTGTTTTCCTTCTTTCATACATTTTCATATGGTTAGTTTTGCTTTCAATACAGTGAAACCTCTGGTGTTATATATGAAGCTTTTTATTCTATAGTTCCTTTCAATTTTAAAATTCTAGGAATCTATAATGGATTTTGATAATAATGTGATAAAAACATTATCAAAAGAAGTGTTTATTTTGTATCCACTCAGTAAATTTCATGCCATTTTTCCCATGTTTATTTTTTGTTAGATCTAAAGCGCAGTAGAAAAGGGCTATTAAGAGAAATATAAATGTATCGTTAGCTTTTACCAAACTTTTAAAATCTCATATTGTAATGAATCTTAATTTGTAAAGTATAAAGTGCCTTGGTTTTTTGTTTGTTTTTTGTTTTTGCCATTGTTTCTCTTTAGAAATTTAACTCAATTAAATCACTTTTTAAAAAATCTCTTAGGACTAGGGAGTGGGCACATAGGCATGTGGGATCCAGTTTGCTAAAATTATATTCAGAATTATAGAATAGCTTTCAGGAGATTTACCAGGGACTCCACTACCCAAAGAAGATTAAGTACCTATGTTTCAGTGAATTAAATAGTCTCTTTAAAAATATCTTTCTTTATTTCACACCTAAAGAGATTAATAGCCCAAAAAGTTAAGCTTTTCTTAGACTGTTGTTCATATCTAACTGAGTAGATTTTCTCTCACACCTGCATAGCAGGGATAAATATTTGAGTTTACTACAAATTTAACAGGAAACATAATATATAAAGCAATTATTAAGTAGCACAGTACTTTCAGCAAACTTACATCTAAAATTTGGCCTTTAAAATCTGTGACATATCAGTTCACCATGGCTCTGCTAAACAGTAGTGCTACACTGTTTCATTATGAAATGAAATGTAAAGGAAATTGTTCACTTTTTATTTACAGTAGAAGAAAATACCTTTATTCATAATGAGTGTACAAGACATGTAAAATGTGAAGTGCGTTTTTCCCCTAAAATTGTTCCTGTAGAATTTGATGGATGTGTAGAACAAAGAAGAAAGTAACTCGGAAAATTGGTTTTAAATATTACTGACTTTGTTTATTAAATTATACTGCCCAGGTAGGAAAGTCTAGTAACACTTTAAAATATACTGCTAGTGGGGAGTGAGTATAGCTCAGTGGTTGAGTGCCTGCTTCCCATGTACGAGGTCCCAGCTTCAATCCCCGGTACCTCCTTAAAAAAAAAAAAATAAAGCTACATTGTCTTGATTTAGCACATCCCCCCCAACCCCCCCCATTACTGCCACCCTTTAAAAAAGTATATACACATACACACACTAGAACCTACAGTAAAAAAAATTTAAGACTAGAGATAGATTCTTGAAGTCAACCTATATATTTGTATGCTTTCAGGAAAAGATTACTCTGCCAAGGGAGATAGTCACTTTGTAATCAAATCCTTTACAAACCTGTCATCATGGGCACTTGAATTTACTTGGAACAATAAAGTACTATTAGGCAGAGAACACATTAACTGTAAATAAGCTCAGTCAGTTGCTAGTTTTAAAAACTTTATAAAAGTCACCCTAAAAAAAAAAGGGGAACAGAAAAAGAAAAGAACAAAAAGGGGGGAGAAAAAAGGAATAACGCAGATCTCTTAATTATTTATTTTAATGTGGCCTCAAAATTACTAAGTTTACACATGTATAATGAATGCAACAATTGTACTGTTAATTGTCTGGGTGCTTTGTGGTTTGAGATAACAATTTCTAATATGTCAGTATACACTGATTTTAAAAGTGTATCTCAATAAACTTAGATTGTAAGTGAAGATGATATGCTCTGGAAAACAGTCATTTAAATTGTACATCTACTGATGACAGAGATGCAAATGTTGAAGATACATGTGATAATTAGCCCCAAATATACGTTTTTAAAAATGTTTGTATTAGAAAATTATATTTGCGGTTTCCATTTTTCAAGATATTTAGTTCTTTTAAGTAAGTAAGTAAGCGGAACTGTTGGATGAGACAAGTTTTAAGATTCTCTTCTTACTTTTAGTCCCTGGAAATGAACATTTAATGCTATATTGTTATAGTCAGATTTATGACTTTATCTTGTGCTCCATAGCCCTTAGTTGATCTATTTCTGTATCTCAGCAATGCTCCCTTCATTATCTGTTTTCCACAGAACTAAGGTAAAACTGGACATTTTCCAAAATATTCTCTTTTTAAAAATAATATTTTTGTTTAGGTGACAAACAGCATGTTTGGTGCTTCAAGAAAGAAGTTTGTAGAGGGGGTCGACAGTGACTACCATGACGAAAACATGTACTACAGCCAGTCTTCTATGTTTCCACATCGGTCAGAAAAAGATGTAAGTCAATCAGTTCTGTTGTGTTTACTTGTCAGTGTATGTCAGTTTTCGATTTCTGGAAAACAACATTTGAACTGCAGAGTACTGTCTTTGGTTTAGCGAGTGTGTAGGCACAGAGATAGGCCCTGGGAATACAAGAATGAGGAGCTTATATTCTAAGGGGAGAGACATAAATGTATCTGTGATTCTCAAATTGGGATATGGTAATAACTCTGGTAGAAAGTATTCAAGGACATGGAGTTAAACATGGTACAACTCTGAATCATTCTTTTTTTATTTGGGAAATAACTTATTTTTATATTAAAGCAAACAGGTAACAGAATAGAAAGCAGATCTGCACAAATTTAAAGAGATATTGAACATTTCAACAAAACTTTACCCTTACTTTGAAATCTTCTAGCTGTAATCTTAGACCCAGGTATAAGATCTTCTTTTTTCATCTATTTGGGATCCTGCAGTAGAGAAATTTTTGAAGAATTGTTTTCAATACATGGGAAATGATATAGAGGTAGAGGTATAGATTAATTGCTTTTGAAGGCTGGTGGTTCAAAAATCCTATTTGGAATAAAAGTATTTAGGACGCAGCCAAGTCCTAAGTTATAAATTTATAAAATATTTTTAAATAAATTCAATTGTTTTTTTTCTAATTCTGTTGAGCTACTTTAAATTATACCCTATATACCAAAATCAAACCAGCTACATTCTTTTACTTTGTACCTGCCCAACTTTTCCCCCCATCTTTATAAGGTTGCTATTCCTAATTCTCCTGCCTATACTACAGTATACTCTAGCTATTAACATAATGAAATTCTTACTGGTTGTATTAGTCAGGGTTCTCTTGGGAAACAGAATCAATAGGCGATAGCTGTCAATAATATGAGATTTTATAGTGGTCTCTCACGCGATCATGGGGATGCACAAGTCCCGGTTCCGCAGGCAGGCTGCAAGCCAGGGACTCCGATGAAAGTCCGATGAAAGGTCCTTGATGAGTTTTTGGGAGAAGTTGTCTGTCCAAAGATGAGCTGGGAAATTCTCTCCGAATGTTGAAATCACTTCCCCTTTTAAGGCAGTCAACTGATTGGGTAAAAGCATCATCCATTCCTGATGCAATCTCCCTGATTGATGCAGATGTAATCAGCCATCCATGTAGTAAACCCACTGGTGATCAAGTCTTGTATTACAATTAGCCCAGTGCTTGCTGGACCAAACACCTGGACACAATTACCTGGCTGAGCTGATCCGTTAGCCTAACCATCACACTGGTGTTTAAAGCACTTACAGAATTCTAAGATATAACAAATGCCCTCGTTTTTTTCTTTAAAATTCATTACTAAATCAATTTCTGTCTTAGAATTTCACAAATTATCTTAACCCAGGTTTAAGTTAGGATTCGTGTTTTTGTTGTGATGTGTCTCCCCTCCCCCATTTATATTTGAAAATTTTCTCATTTTGGAAACAAATGATCAGTTATATTATTAGGGCTCTCTTAAAATTTACAATTGAGTTATTTTTATAAAGGCTTCTAATTTTATTTTATTTATTTATTTTTTTTTAAAGATTTATTTATTTTATTACATATCTCCCCTTCCCCCCCGTTGCGGGGACGCGCCGAGACTTGGTCACTGCGCAGGCGCGGCTTTCCCCGCTTGTGGGCGGCTT
>PVKH010042435.1:0-10828 GCA_004027955.1 Chaetophractus vellerosus
GAGCTGGGGTGTCTATTGGCTCTTAAGGGAGCCCCCTGAGGTGTTCATGGGAGCTGTGGAAGCTATTCCTTACTCCATTCCTGTGCGGAACTGGGGCTCCAGGTTTATAAGGAAGTGGCCCTAGCATGGGGCATCATTCCTTGCTTACCTCTTGGCAAAAGCCAAAGTTGGCAGGGAAGGGAAGATTTCTGGTAGGAGAAATTCTCCATGATGTCAATACTAAGATCTGTAAGAGTGGAGAAAAGAGATGAATCATTGTGATCCAAACATGGGTGGAAGTAAAATTTGAAATTCATTTGCTTCCCTATGAATCATAGGCAGAGAGGAAGAAAGAGGAAAGAAATTGGAATGGAAGGTATGAGCAGACACATTGTTATAACACGTAATGAGTGCTTATGACATGGCAGGCTACGATGTGCCAGTGTTTATGACATGCATCACCCCAAATTTTACAACCACCCTATGAAATAGGTACTGATATGATCCCCATTGTAGAGCTGAAGAAAACGAGATTTACAGAGGTTAATTAGTTCATTCAAGTCACACTGTTACTAAGTATCAGAGCCAGGAACCAAACTGTCTGATAGCAGTTCAGTGCAATGAACCACTACTTGAAAGCAATTAAGGTAGAAATGAACATGGCAGGAGGAAGAGATCAACACAATAGATCAGAGAGTTAGTTAACTTTGCAGGAAAATGGGAAGTAAAGTTGGGTGGTAGGACCAAACTCTTCTCCAGAACAGGTCTCTGCCTGCCTCCCAGCTTCATCTCCTGCTTCTCCCCACAGCACATTATGAGGAAGCCAAACTGATTACCTGGTGTTCCTTGAACTTGTCATTCTGTCTTACATCTGTCGCTTTAGCATAAAGCTGTTTCCTCAGCCTAAACTAACTCCCACTGATTCTTTGTTTTCTTCATTCAAGACTCTTCTCAATTTTGCCTCCTTTAGCAGAGAATTCCTTTCCTCTCACTCCTCCATGCTCTGCAGTCCCTACTCCCATCAAAATCAGGGGCTTCCTCTGGAGTGTCAGAGCAGCCATACGTTATAAACTCGTCTCTTCCTTTGTTGCTGTAATAAGCTGTTCACAAGCTGTCTCCCCTGAAGACTCTAAGCCTCTCAAAGAAAGGCATGGCATACTTAGCACAGTACCATAGACTAGAAACTCAAACAATTTGACAGATAATTAAATAGATGAACAAATAAATAGATTAATCAATTCATTAGTTGATTATGAAAAAATTAAAAACTGGACTTGATAAGGCAAGTGATAAGAAACTGAGTTTTCAAAGGTAGGGAAATGACATGATGAGAATGATACATAAGAAAAGTTAAGATGGATGGTTTTTTTTTTTTTTTTTTACTTATTTTAAGATATCAAGAAGGTACAAATATGTTCTATTTATTTCTTCTTTTTTCAGGTATCTCAGTTATAACAGAATATCCTTCTTGAAACCTGGTGTTTTTGAAGATCTCCACAGACTAGAATGGCTGTATGTTTTATTCATGTGCATTTTAATATGTTAGGTTTTTTATATTCAAAAAATATATAAATGAATCCATTTTTTTTTTCTTCTGGATGGCAGGATAATTGAAGATAATCACCTCAGTCGAATTTCCCCACTAACATTTTATGGACTAAATTCTCTTATTCTCTTGTAAGTACTAAACTAAAGCAAATATTTCATTTGAAAGAAAAGGCATGAATAAAAATTACTGCTTTAAGTTCCATACATTAAATGTGGAATTGTTAAAACCCCCAAAGTCCTTTTCAGCTGAAAACCATCTTTTCACCATATTCTCTAAGGCTGTTTTGTAGTTTTGAGAATTTGAACAATTGTATAAGGCCTTTGACTCCTAGAATGTCAGCCCATTGAGACTGAATACAGCCTCACAACTGTAGTTTATTGAAATATTCTTAAGCAAACCATCACTGTCCCATATTAATCTTTTTTATTTAAATTTTTAATTTATTTTTTATATATCTATATATATTTTTAGGATACATTGCCATATTAATCTTGATAAAGAAAAATAACACTCGTTTAAAATTGCCTCCATTCCACTATGTAGTGTTGAAGAGCAAGGACTTTATTTCAGCTACTAACATTGCTGCTTCCTCTAATATGATAATGAAAACTTGTCAAAATTTTATTACTAATTAAGCGCTTACACGTAACAGAACTTACACTGAAGAAATTAGAGAACAATTTTAATGGTTTCATACAAATGATGATAATACCGCATTTGACTTAAGATGAGAAAAGAACTAGAAAAATGTGACTTTGTTTTGTTTCTTTCCTTTTTCAGAGTATTGATGAATAATGCCCTGACCCGTTTGCCTGATAAATCTCTTTGCCAGCATATGCCAAGACTACACTGGCTGTAAGTTGCTCTATCTTTTTTATAAAAGAAGTCAACTAACTTTTCTATTTTGCCTAGTTCATTTTGGCTATCAGTTTTTTTTTATAATGTTCAGTTGTTAATCTCATACTATATTTATTCATTTTACTTTAGCATCATTTTTATATTAAATATTCCCATTACCTAAACTAACTCTTCCAAGCTCTCACCAAATTAAACAATTAAACACACACACACACACACACACACACACTCTCACACTCTGGAGCCAGGAAGAAAGAAGATGGATGGGATGTCATGGTATCTATATAGCATTCCCCACTTCCCCTGTCCATCTATTCACCTCTTAATTTGCTACAGAAAGACTAAGTCACTTTTATTTCATTCCTAAATCCTGAATAATGAGAATGTGATATTTAATATTTCTTTCTAAAATCTCATCACAATAGAATATGTCCCAAGGATCTTTTTTACAGTAGCTTTGCTGGCAGTAATACATATACTCTGCCTTTTTAGAATCAAATAAATATGCCTTTTTAGAATTTTGGCAAGAATGAAGAAATTTTAAAAAAGTTATTAAGAGTTCAATCAATAAACTGCATATATATTATGCATATATAGATTAGAAGTGCAAAATTATGTATGTATATATTATGTAATATATGCATATTATGTAATGTATATACATAAACATTATCCATATACAGATTAGAAATGCAAAATTAAAAGTTGGGGGGGAGATGGAGTCAGAAACATTGATTGCTGTAAGAAGTTACAACAAATGTCCTAATAATAAAGCAGGAGACTGAAATGCTGTAAAAACTGGACATGCAATTAAAAATATACTAGTTTGAAACTACTTAGAGGAAAACAAATATCTCAAAAGTCTTTACTAAGTCCAGAAGGCATCTTAGTGTAACATGTAGCTCACTGAAGATGAGCTAAAATCACCAAGGAATGGGCAAATTAAATTCAATCTTTTGTTTGAATTTTCATTCAAAAGAATACATTAATGGGAATTGCGTGCTCAGTAACCCAAATTTTAAAATGAACTAAAGTTGATCAATATTTACACTACTAAATTAGCTATTAAAAATTCAGGTACTGAAATGAGAGGCAAGCATAGGAAGTATTATGCACATATAATTATGAACCTTTCCTTTGCTTTTAAAAGAGAATAAAATATATAATACATTTCTGATAAAAATTTAAATGCTCAAGATTTATTACTGTTATGGATTGAATTGTGTCGTCCAAAAAGATATATTGAAGTCCTAACCCCAGTACCTCAGAGTGTGGCCTTATTTGGATATAAGGTTGCCACATAGGGAATTAGTTCAATTAAGATGAGGTCATACTGGAGTAGATTGGGCCTGTAATCCTACATGACTGGTGTCCTTAAAGGAAGAGGTAAATTTGGAAACAGCAGACAATCACTGGGGAGAAAGCCAAGTGAAGGTAGAGAAGACAGGGATTGAACTGATGCATCTACAAGCCAAGGAACGCCAAGGATTGCTAGCAAACACCAAAAGTTAGAAGAGGCAAGGAAGGATTCTGCCCTTCAGGTTTCACAGGGAGCAGATATTTCAGTCTTCTAAACTTTAGAACTATGAGAGAATAAAGTCCAGTTGTTTTAAGCCATCTAGTTTGTAGGACTTTGTTATAGTAATCCTAGGAATCTAAGACAATTACTAAAAAGGTGGCTTGTTTACATTTCATTATTAAAATTATCAGCTGTAAATTTTAGCTATCCTAAACAACTCATATTATATGCATTCCTGATAGTGAATAATATCCCAATATTAATGCCAGAAATAATTTTTTGTTTTATAGGTATTCATGTCTTTTTAAACTAATATAATATCTTTTCTTTGCACATGAACTTACATTTAACAAAGTATTAACTAGAAAATGATAGATTTGTACAATAAATTTTTTTTAACTTTGATTTAGGGGGAAAATACACATGATATAAAAAGACACATCAATTGCAATGAATGTGCCACACTAATGAAGGATGTTGTTTATGTAACATTTATGTAATCTAAGTATCTTTTTAAAAATTTTAAAAATTAAAAAACCAAAAAAAAAGAAAGAACCCAGACTGACTTCAAATTATTAAAATAAATTGAAATTATTTGCTGTATATAAAAAAAAAGACACATAGCCCAGGAAAATGTGCTTGCAATATATATGGCAGACAACAGAATAAAACCTTTAATATAGCCCTTTCAAAGCAAAAATAAAACTGTGAACACCACCATAGCAGGAGGGAAATTTTAAAAGGAAGAAATGTAAGCAATAAATAAGCATATGAAGAGATGGTGCAACAGCCAAAAGTGAACTAAAGGTCAAGAGAGTAAAGTAAACTCTTATTTTGAAATACAAAAGACTAAGAATGTTTATTTATTGGCATAGGAAGCCAATATGAAGAGTTTGATTAAATAGAAGACAAGGGAGATATATGATGGAGCAAGGAACTAGATGACATGGAAAATGATGACAAAATTTTTTTATAAATAGATAAATCAATGATTGATAAATAGATGATAGAGTAATAGTAGATAGATAGTGTATGTGTGTATGCATATATAGCAGTGAAAATGAATGAATTAGCACTAATTCCATCCATGTGGATCCATTTCAAGAACATGATATGAATTATGAAGAAAAAGTCACAGAAGAATACATCTAATAAATTACAACTTAATTCTAACAATAGCATACATAGGATATAGAAAGCCACAAGACAACATTGCTCCTTTACTTCAAGTGAGAAAACACTTTATAATATACAAATTCATATTTTCTGGAGCCCATCAGAGAGCTACAGTCAAAAGGCAAGCAAGAAAACTGAATTCTAAAGAGTGACAAGGTGAGATGAGACATATAAACTATTTCATTTTTGGAAGAGCACAGGATGAAGAATTGGTTGTCATAAGAGCAAGTGAGAAGGAAACTGCTAAATTTTTCATAAATTTGTAAAGGTTAACTGTGGGCTAGTGTAACACTTTAGAATAACTGGAAATCCCACACTCAAGGGGAGTCAGTTATACCTCAAAGACTCTTTTCCACTGTCCTACACTAGCTCACAAGAAAAACTATGAGAAGGTAAAGAAACCAAAGAGTCCTCTTTGGTGGCACACTGGCACAAAATACCACCTTCTTCCTTAGACTCCCTCTTGTACAGTAAAAGCTTTAAGCCACTGGGGAAAGGCCCAGGCAAAGATCCACTGCTTTGGCAGGAAAGACAGATGCAAAAGGGGCAGAAAAAAGGGTAGGGGCATGTATTAGTCAGCCAAAAGGGTGCCTTTACAAAATATACCAATAATTGGTCAGTCTTTATAAAGGGTATTTATTTGGGGTAGAAGCTTACAGTTACCAGGCCACAAAGCATAAGTTTCTTCCCTCACCAAAGTCTACGTGTTGGAGCAAGACAGCTGCCGACGTTTTCCAGGGCTCAAGCCTTTGGGTTCCTCTCCTGGTGGGGCTGCATTTCTCTCCAGGCTTAGCGCTTCTTCCACAACGTCAGCTGTAGACTATCAGGTGAACGGCTCTCTCCAACATCAGAACTGCTTCTCAAAACTCTGCTTCTCAAAATCTCTGTCTTTTGTCTTGCCTTTTATACTTGAGACCACACCCACTGAGGGGTGGGGCTCAACATCCCACTGATGTGGCAGTTAACGCCCCAATCACAACCCAATCATCCAGATTAAGAGGTCAGTCTACAAGCATGATTCAATTTCTATTTTTGGAATTCATAATTACATAAAACTGTCAAACCATTACAGGGCAGAAAAAACTCTAAGCCAGGACCCTCACTTATGCAAAGAAATGGGCCTAGCCCACTTGGGTAGGGGCAGGAAGTACTCTCTGAGAGTTAGGCTATAGGGAGAGCAGCAAAGCTGAGAAAGGCACATCCCCAAAAGAGCAGGGAAAAAACCCATTGTCAGGATATAAAGTAATCAACAGAATCAGACCAAAGGTGTCTCAAATGTCACAACTAGCAAACAGGGACTTTAATATCTTATGAATAATAACCTAAATGATATAGTGGGAAAAGTGGACAATGTGTATGAACACATGGAAAATGTCAGCAAAGAGATGGACGCTTTAAAAGAATCAAAAAAAATTGGATTCAACAGACTGAACACAACAGAAGAAAGAATCAATGCCCTTGAAGACAGGTGAATTAAGTTTTCAAATTGAAATAAAAAGAGAAAAGAGTTAAAAAAAAAAGAACGGAAGATCTAAAAGTTTGGGGATAATATAGAATTCCCTAATAAATGTGTAAATGGAGTCACAGATAAAGAAGAGAGTAAGAACAGGACAGAAGAAATACCTGAAGACATAATGGCCAAGAATCTTCCAAATTAATGTAATGCAACTAACTATAGATTAAAATAAACCTCAGAAAAACCCAAGCAGAAGTAGGAAAAAAAACATGCAAATCATCGTCAAACTGTTGGAAACCAAAGATGAAGACAAATCCTGAAAGCAATCAGAGAAAATAGAAATATTATATAATGTCCAATGAAGATAAAAATAGCAGACCTTTACCAAGACAGGAACTATGCAACACAATGGAGCTACATCTTTAAAGTACTGAATGAAAAATGTAATTGCAACTCAGAAATTCAAATACAGAAAAAAAAAATGTGTTTTAAAAATGAAGGTGAAATAAGGACTGCTTCAGAAAAACAGAAACTGAGAGAAATCATTGCCAGCAGGCCTGCCCTACAAGAAATGTTAAATGAAGTTTTTCAGGCAGAAAGAATAAGACACCAGATGAAAATTTGCATCTACACAAAGAAATGAACAGCGTTAAAAAATGAACAGTGATTTCTAAAAATAAATATTACCTACACTTTTTCATATTTTAATCTCTTTAAAAGATAACTGCAGAGGAGACTTTTTATATTTCAAATAGCAGATGAAGGTAGAAAATCATGACAGTGGCTGAAAGTTAATACTGTCAGGTAATTTTGTAAATTGTATAAAATGTCACTGGTACTTCTGATGAATTGCTTTTGCATTTACAGCATCAGGAGTGTTTATTGCCCATTGGCCAGGTATTGGGGGTCTCATCAAAAAAAAAAAAAAGATAATTTCAGAGGATTGTAGGACAATGGCAGGGTATCAGCCCCTCCACCAAAACAACAATTGTACTGGCAGGAACTGTCTGAATCAATTATTTTAAAACTCTAGAGTTTAGAGGAACACCGTGAAGCATCCAGGGGCCAGCTGTACAAAGAGGCTAGTAGCTTGGAGTAAATATCAGTGAATTTCATCCTCTGTGCAGCGGCTACTATCTCCCATCCCCCAACCATATGTCAAGCAGCAGTGGGGACTAAAGCCCAGGCTCCTACTGCAGCTTGTTGGTGCCAGGCTGAGCTATGAGGACCTTGGCCTCCAAAATCTGGGAATGTGTATTCTGATTGCTGACACTACTTTTGATTAGCTACTTCCAAATCCCCTCTTGCAAAAACAGCAGAAGAGTCTTAAAAAGGCAATACCTTTTTTTCTCTCTCTTTTTGCTTTCCATTCCCTATCAGGGAGCAAAAATAGTTTGAAAAACTTACAAATGGATAGCTCCAGGCCTCAGGGGAAAAAAAAAAAAACAACAAACTTAGTACTCCCAGAGGAATGGGAGAGCTTGACTTCCAGAGTTATAACAATATAATACTCAGAATGTCCAGTTCTCAACAACTAAAAAATAACAAAACAGACAAAGAAATGGGAAAGTATGGCCCATTCACAGGAAAAAAGAATTTGCCAAAAACTATCTCTGGGGAGTTTCATACTTTGAAACTATTATTCAAAGATTTTATTTAAGTCAGCTGTCTAAAATATATTCAATGAGCTAAGGAATCCATACGCAAAGAACTAAAGGAAATTAGGAAAACATTGTCTGAACAAAGTAAAGAGATAGAAATTATAAAAAGGAACCAAACAGAAATTTTGGAGCTGCAAAGTACTGTAATTGAGATGAAAAACTCATGATATGGATGCAAAAGCAGATTGGAATAGGCAAAAGAAAGGATAGCAAACTTGAAAACAAGACAACTGAAATTATCCAGTGTGAGGAGCAGAAACAAAAAATAATGAAGAAAAATGAAGAGAGCCTAAGGGACTTGTGGTATACGAAGTATACCAAAATACACATCATTGGCATCCCAGAAGGGCAGAGACAGAGAAAAAGGCAGAAAAAGTAGTGGAAGAAATTATGGCCAAAAGCTTCCTAAATTTGATGAAAGACATGAATATACACCATCCAGGAAGCTCAATGGACTCCAAGCAGGATAGAATTCAAGTTATCTACACCAAGACACATTATAGAAAATGTTTCAAAATCCAAAGACAAAGAGGATTTTAAAACAGCAAGAGAGAAATGATTTGTCATATGCAAGGGATCCCCAGTGAGATTAGCACAGTTTTCTCATCACAAACCATGGAGTCCAGAAGACAGTGAGACGGCATATTTAAAGTTCTTAAAGAAAAAAGTCTGTCAACCAAGAATTTTATATCTGGAAATATTATCTTTCAAAAATGAAGGCCCGGGGCCAGCTGTAGCCCAGTGGATAGGGTGCTGGTTCACTACAGGGGAGGCCCTGGGTTCGGTTCCTGGGGACATCTCCAAGCGGGCAGACCGCCTTGAGAGGGCAAGCCACCATGGGCAGGGCAGAGCCGCTGTGGGCAGGGCAAAAAGCCACCGTGGGCAGGGCAAAGCCGCCATGGGCAGGGCAAGTCGCCTGAGAACGGAGCAGAGCCACCCACAAGCGGAGCAGAGCCACCCGCAAGTGGGGCAAGTGGCCTGCCCAGTGAGCTGACTCGGTACGTTGCCACAATGGGGGGAGACAAAGCAGACACAGAAGAACACAAAAATGAACACAGCAAGAGGAAGCAGAAAGGGGGAATATGTAACAAAAATAATAATAATAAAAATAATAATAAAAGTAACACATTTCAAAATATAAAAAAAAATGAAGGAGAGAAGGACATTTGCAGATAAGCAAAAGCTGAAAGACTTCATTACCATAAGAGCTGACCTACAAGAAATGCTAAAGGGAGTTCTTCAGGCTGAAGCAAAATGATACTGGATGATAACTCACAGCCATAAGAAGAAATAAAGAACATAGGTATAGGTAAATATAAAATCCTGTATATTTCCATATGAATTAATAGGAAAAGTGTAAATAACATTTAAAATCTATGTGAATGGGCACACAATGTATAAAAATGTAATCTGAGCCAATAACAATATAAAGAGGAAGGGATGGCTATAGATAGAAGTAGAGAGTTTATAATACTACTGAAACTAAGTTGCACTAGTTGAAAAATGTTATTTGAATAAGATGTTAATTGTAATTAGAAAGATAACCACTAAGAAAAATAACTAAAAAATGTAGAGAAAATAAAAGAAGGGCTTTCATTAATTTCATTGTAGCATTATTCACAATAGCCAAAGGGTGGGAGAAACCCAAGTGCCAATCAATAGATGAATGGATAAACAAAATGTGGTATATCAAAAAAATGGCATATTATTCATTTGTCAAAAAAAAGTAAAATACTGGGACATTCTACAACATGTATGAAACGTGAAGGCATCATGTTGACTGAAATATGCCAGATGGAAAAGGTCAAATATTGTACAATTTATCTTATTTGAAAGCAGAATAGTGGTTACAAGGTGTGGGGGAGAATGGAATGAGAAATAACTGCTATATGAGCATGAGTTTTGGTTTGGGATGTTGAAAATAGTCTGGAAATAGTGTTGCAAATTACACAGCATTGTGAATGTACCAAATGTCAGAGAATTGTCCACTTAAAGTGATTAAATTGATTTTTATATTATGGAATATTTTATCACAGTTAAAAATAAATGAATATTGGGAAAAGGGGAAAAAAGATAATCGCTTGTCCAAAGCAAAGATAGTAACAATGTATTCTGGTATTTATAATATATGTAGAATAAAATATATGACAACACTGGCACAAGTGTGGAAGGAAGGAAAATGAAGTACAGGTCCTCTCATATTAGTGAAGTAGTATGATATCATTTGAAGGCTGACTGTGGTATGTTTAAGAGGTAAATTTTAAACCCTAGAGCAGCTGGTAAAAAGTAAAATAGCTGAAACTGATGAGTCAACAGTGAAAGCAAAATGTAATAATTTTAAAAGTCCAAAAGAAAGCAGGAAGTGTTGAGGGAAGAAAGATGGCATTGGAGTAGCTCAGGCTCAGAGCAGCTCTCTTGCAAAATAGGGGAGGTGTAGTGGTTTGAGTTTGAATTAATTATGAATTCCAAAAATATAAGTTAGATTATGTTTGTAAGCTGGTCTGTTCATCTGGGCATGATTGAGTTGTGAGTAGGGCGTTAACTGCCACATCAGTGAGATGTTGAGCCCTGCCCCTCGGTGGGGTTGGTCTCAAGTAGAAGCCGACTGAGAGAAGCAGATAGAGAGGAGA
>PVKH010042436.1:0-10824 GCA_004027955.1 Chaetophractus vellerosus
AGTTAAAAGAAGGACTGAGATGGACTACTGATGTTTAATGTATGTAGAAGTTTTAATTAACCTTATTGTAAAAGTGTGGAAATGTATAGAGTTGATGGTAACAGTGAGAAACAGCTGGTTTATAAATCAGAATGTGGCTGAAAATGGTAGTCTAGGGAAGTAAATACCAATTGAAAGAAAGCTAGCGAATAATCTAGGGACTGAATAACAGAGGGGGGATGAGAATTGTGGTTGATGGTACAGATGCAAGAATGTCCTTTGTGAGCTAGAGCAGATGTACATCACTATTGCATGGTGATGGGAATGTGGAGAAGCATGGGAAAAATACAACTGGAGTGACTTATAGACTATGATTAATAGTGATAATGTCATATTCATGCAACTAAGGCAAAGATGTACTATGTTGATGATGGCAGAGTATAGAAAAAGTGTGCCAAATGTACACTATGGACCTGGTAATACTCTGGTAATATTATCTCATAATCTGTAACAAATATTTCACCACGGTGTGGTATGTTGATAGAGGGGTGTTGTATGGGAATTCTATACATGTGTATGATTGTTTTGTAAGTTTAACAGCTTCTGTCATAAAAATATATTTAAAAGATTATAATAGGGTGGATTGAGGGGAAACACACCAAATGGAAGATAAGGACTATAGTTAGTAGTAAGATTTTGATGATCTTCATTCATCATTTGCAACAAATGTCTCACAACAATGCAAGGTGTGGTAGTGGGTTGATGTATGGGACCCCTGTATGATATTATGCATGTTTGCTTTGTATGTTCACAACTTCTAGTAAACATTTATTGTTTATGTATGTTCATATATATGTAATATAAAAAATAATAATAATAGAGTGGGTTGAGGGAAAAATACATCCAATGTAAGATACTTTGGTTGGTAGTAATATTTTGGTAGGATGCTCTTTAATCACTAGTTAAAAATGTTTCACAATGCAAGGTATTGTTGGTAGGATGAAGTATGATGTCCCTGTATGATATTATGTATATTTGTTTTGTGAGTTCACAACTTTTACTATACACATTGTTTGTGTATGTTTATGTATATGTGATATATTTCAATAAATTTTTAAAAAATCATAAAAAACATATATGTGCATAAAGAACAAAATCACACAAAAGGCATATGGCTTATAAAGTCACTCGTGTAGGTTAGAGGTAGCCTAAAAGCTAGAAATAAAAAAGAAAAGAAATATAAATAGAGATTGAGTTATAGTAGTAATGATTAACAGCACCATAACATGAGATCATGGAAATATTTTTGAAGTAACTAATTTGAATTAACTAATTAAGTAGTTCTTTTACATTCTGTAGAATATGCTGATTCCAGCAAATTAAACTGTAGACTTTTAGCTATTCTAACAATGGAAGAACTTTTATCATTGATGTGGAGGTGGTGGCCACCAGAGGTTCTGAGCGGAGGGAGAGGGAAAAATAGATGTAATATGGGAGCATTTTCAGGACATCAGAATTGTCCTGCATGATGTTGCAATGACAGATACAGGCCATTCTATATCTTGTCAAAACTTACAAAATTGTGTGGGACAGAGTTTAAAATATAATGTAAAGTATAATCCACATTTAGTGGCAATGCTCTAATATGTATTCATCAATTGTAACAAATGTACCACATTAATGAAGGATGTTGTTAGTGTGGGAAAGTGTGGGAGGGGGAGGGAGGGAGGCATATGGGAATCCCTTTTATTTCTTATGTAACATTTATATAATCTAAGTATCTTTTTTAAAAAATTAAAAAGAATATTTAAAAAGTTAAAAAATAAATACAGTCATCAAAGACTGTTTATTTTATAAAGGACATTGTATAATTAGGAGTAGGCTACATATTTCTGTGATAACCAGCAACCAATAAATCTCAGAGATTGAAAAAAAAAAAGCTTAGATTATGGGAAGATGGTGGAGTAGGAAGCTCCAGGAATCAGTCCCTCCACCAGAACAACTTCTAAACAGGCAGGAACTCTCTGAATTAACTGTTTCAAAACTCTGGAGCCCAGTAAAACGCTGTATAGCATCCAAGCAAGAGCAGGAGGAAGAGGCTGGTAAATTGCGGTATATATCAGTAAATTGCTTTGTCAGAGAAAAACAGTGTGTTATGTACAAGGGAGTCACAATTAGAGTAAGTGCCAATTTCTCATCAGAAACCATGGAATCAAGAAGGCAGTGGGTTGAAATACTTAAAGTGCTGAGAGAAAACAACCGCTAACCAAGAATTTTATATCTGGTGAGACTTTCTTACAAAAATGAGGGGGAGATTAAGGCATTCCCAGGTAAATAAAAGCCTACTATACAACCATGATCAAGGGAGTTCTTCAGACTGAAAGGAAAGGACCCTACTCAGTGCTTCAAAGTGGCATAATGAAACAAAGACCTTCAGTAATGGTAAATGCCAGAACTATTGTATTGTATTTTTTTAAACTACACTTCTTACTTCCTACAAGTACTAAAATGCAAATGCATAAGCAGTTATATAGTCTATGGTTTTACACATACAATGTACAAAGATATAATCTGTAACAAGTACAAAAATGTGGGGGAACAGAGATATAGGAAGTGTATATGTGGGTGGTATTGAAGTTAGGTTGGTATCTAATCAAATATGAGTGTTATATATTTAGGAAGTTAATGTTTAAGCCAATACAAAACAAAATAAATCAAAACAAAAGCTTAATTTTTGCTTATGCTATATGTCCAACATGGGTTAGTTGGAAATATCTATTGTACCTTATCCTCTCTCAGGAACCTGCAATTGTGAGAAAGTCATCTTTGCTGTTTTCCTGATTGCCAAAGCAGGTAAAAGGAAAGTGCTAAATTGTTAATTGAAACTTAAGCCTTTAACCCAGTAGTGATACACCACTTCTGCTCATATTACTATGGCCAATGAAAGTCACATGGCCATATCCAAGTTCAAGTGGGCAAGTACAATCTTACTATGAACCTGGAAAGAAGAATCAAAAATATTTGTAGAAAACACTAATGGCTGATTTAACCTAACTTTTTGACAAATAATTTGTTAATTCTCCTTCTCAATGAAAATATACTCCCCTTTCATCAATGGAGGTGACCCCATTCATTCATATTATCAGGCTAAAATTCTAAGTTCTTTGCATTTTCTGAGTTATTTTCTTTAACAGGGTATCATGCACAATAGATGCTGCATCAAGTCCAGATGTGGCACTTCTTGAAAGACTTATTAATGAAAAAGGCAAACTTATCTGTTATCATATATCCAATATACAATAGGAGACTAGAAATAGTATAGCCATACAAAAACAGTCACACACAAAAATTATAGAAGCTGCTAGTATGTAACAATTTTGCAATCCTTGTGGATAAGCGTTTTAAGAACAATCAAATGGAGCTCAATAATACTCTATAATTAAGAATTGATTTCATTGTCAGGGAGTATATTCCCAGTTTTTCTTTTTGGACCCCAGTTTCTCCCTATAAGAGGTTCTTTATTCTCTACTATCTTATTTAATTTCTATGGCCTTCAGGAAGGCTAGACATCTTTCTCAATTCACTTCTATGTATGATTCAGGCACCAAGAGTTGTTTCACTTCTTAGGTCATCACAGACCCTTAAAATCATCATAGAAAAGAGTGGTAGTTCTTTTGCCATGAAATACCTAATCTATTTGATTCTAGTCACCTCTATATGACAACAGTTACATTAATAGTTCTTTTCTAAACGAATTTCTTACATCTTTTCATTCCATGTTTCTCTCCATTTCACTCTAACACCTTAATTGCACATATTTTGGACTTTGTGGGCTATGTGAGAGAACTATTCATTTAGTCTCATTTTCCTCAGGGATTTTATTTAACTGAAAAGATTTTCTGGGCATCCCACCCTTAGTTGAACCTTTATACTATGATATCTAATTAATTCAGAGTTTTTTAAACCATGGGGTGATCCTAAATCCTTGATTTGATCTTTGTTATGAAGCTCAGTTGTAATTGTCCTTTTTTGCTCAAAATATTTCTTATTTATACAATTTACTTTTTCATGTTGAGAAAAAGTTGTCTATTCCAAACCTACAAAAATCTCAGTTTCAAGATTTGCTGTTTTCCCTCCATTCTTGCTTGCACAGTGGTTGGCTGCAGCTTGGCTGTTTTCTGTTTCCCAGCCTTGAGCTGTCTTCATTTGCCAAGACTGCTATGACAAACACCACACAATGGGTTTTCTTAAAGAACATGAATTTATTGTTTCATGAGTTTGGAGGCTGAAAGTCCAACATCAGGGTATTGGCAGGACTTGCTTTACTCAAAGTCTGTAACACACTGGCAATCCTCCCTAACATGGCAATTTCTGTCTCCTTGTGTCTGTCCTCTGATTTCTGCTGACTTCTGGCTTCTACTGACTGAATGTGACTGTATTTCCTTTTCTTATAAGGACTCCAATCACATGGATTAGGGCTTACCCTGGTGCAATTTGGCCTCATCTAAAGAGGCTCTTCAAAGATCCTATTCACAATTGACTTCACAGTTTAACTAATAATAACATCTTCAAAGGCCCTATTTACAAATGTGTTCAGAACCACAGGATTAAGGGCTAGCTAGAACTTGAAAGTATCATTTTTGCAGGGCATGATTCAATTTCCAATAGGCTACAAGTTAAATAAGTATATTTTGAGTCTTCCACTTTATTGTAGGTGACTATGTTACCATATTTTTGCCACTGTATAGCATCAATCACCATCACCCCACACCATTTCCTCATTGCTGCTATTTAATTCTTAAGGTAATGCCATATATTTTAGCTATTATTTTTTATTGGGTTTATACCATCACTGCATCTTTACCAATTTATTTATCAGTTGGGATAGGCTAAGTTATTTTGAGGTAACACACAACCACACCCAAATCAGGGACTTAAATAGAATCAACAAATATTTTCTGTGAAAGGGCAGAAGATAAGTATATTAGGCTTTGCAGGCGGTATGGTCTCTGTTGCAATTACACAACTCTGCTGTGATTGAGAAAAAGCAGCCATGGGCAATACGTAATCCAATGGGCATGACTGTGTTCCAATAAAACTTTATGTACAAAAAAAAATTAAAACCTGGTGGGCTGGATTTGGCCTCATGGCTGTAGTTTGCTGACCCTTAATTTAAAACATCAAAGGTTTATTTTTCACTCATACTATAGTTCTACCACATTTCAACTCAGAGGCTTTGTCTTATGTCTTCTTCAGTTGGAACTTAGGTTGAAATCTCTTCAATTTACAGTTTATTCAGCGTAAAGAAATCACATGGTCATACTTAATATCAGAGGGAATAGCAGGGCAGTACTTTCATGTGCTAGGAAAGGAGGAAATTGAAATATTTGGTAAATAACACTAATGACACCACAATTATTGCATTGTCTAATAATGCTGGTGCCTTAATATAAGTAATTATTAGTGATTATTATAGACCTAGTAAGAATTACTTCATCTCAAATACAATGTAAGTTGTGTAAGGGCAGTTGCATTGTTTTCATTGCTTTATCTTTAGCCTCCAAACAAAGGGATAATAAAACTTCTCATATTTGTATGGCAGGGTAGACAGTCACAACTTGGAGCCAGATGCCTAAACTAAACTCCCTTGGAAATGGGGAAATAAAGGTGCTAACTCGCTTCATGTTTACATTTGAGAGAGATGGCTTCCAGGTTCAGGAGAAAGACATTCCTGGGTTGTTGTAAAGCTGGCAAAAGGCTTACTGGGCTTATGAAAAGATTTGCATATATCTCAGTGGGGCAGGGCAAGGATTTTCAATTACAGATTTTCTAAAGAATACTCTAGGAAGGGGAAAGGGAGGGGTCACTTTCCCTTTTGGCACCAGGGAAAAATAACATATATTTTCCTTTTTCCATTTATTTTCAT
This sequence comes from Chaetophractus vellerosus, assembly GCA_004027955.1. Classification (NCBI taxonomy): domain Eukaryota; kingdom Metazoa; phylum Chordata; class Mammalia; order Cingulata; family Chlamyphoridae; genus Chaetophractus; species Chaetophractus vellerosus. The sequence continues at coordinate 5,906 of PVKH010042436.1, forward strand.
CCATACAATAAGTAATACTGCATAAACTTAAGGAACAATCTAATTTTCATCACATTTGCTGTCTAGTTGGGTCTAGTCTGTTCTGGAGACAGGCATATACCTCTTCATTTGCTTCATCTGAACACAACAGCAAATTCTTAACACAAGGCATTTCTGTAGCCTTGTGTTAAGTACTTTGGAGTATGCAAAATGATTACGTCCTTATCTTTGCCCTTATAGACCTATGAACCTTTGTCTTCAAGGACCTTCACTCTATTCTTCAAGCCTAATCATGCAGCTACAATAAAATTTGGAGCCTATCAAAATTGTAAGGATAAATTAATTTTGTATATTCCCAAGTGCCCACTTAGCTTTTGTTCTTGCCTTGATTTGGCCATTTATGGCTCACCTATAAGGTGAAGCAAAGCAAGAGTGAAAAAGCCTCTTTCTCTAGATTAAAGGTTGGAAAATCTTTTCTTTAAGGACCAGATAATACATATTTTAGACTCTTAGCCATACGGTCAATGTCACAACTACTCAGCTCTGGCATTTAGTGTGGAAGCGGCCATAGGCGATATGTAAAAAAAATGACTGTGGCTGTAAATAAAATAAAACTATATTCACAAAAGCAAAAGCAGGGCCAGATTTGACCCATGGGCTGTGGTTTGCTGACTCCTGAGTTAGGCCTGTACTATTCACTAAGGTAGTCATTAGATACATAGTTATTTATATTTAAAATAAATATAATTAAATAAAATCAAACATTCAGCTCCACGGTCACATTAGCCACATTTCAAGAGCTCAATAATCACATGTGGCCAGTGGCTCCCATACTGAGCAGTGCAGATTTAGAATATTTGCATCCTCACAAAATTTTCTATTGTACAGCACTACCATCTAGACCTATTTAGCTAGGATTCCTGGGCAGGTTCCATGCTGTGACTGATTTCCTAAACTCATTCCAAACTCAACAAAAAATATTATCTATGCTTTTGATGGACTGTACTATAGAGCCTTAAATTACTGTTGCTATCATTGGCTCGGTATTTAGGGGGCCAAAAATGAATTCTTAACAAATCCATTGCCTTGGAATAATGATGTTTTTGTATCCCACTGCATATGCCTGGATGTTTGCCTTAGTTTCTTAGATCACTACGAAAGTTGTAATGACAGTGAAACCCTCCCCTGAACATCCAGACATTCTTTTTAGCTCTTCCAAGTTTCTTCAGAGACTAGACTATACCTTACTTCTGAACACCATCAAAGATACTGTTAAACATTGATATTTGCCTGAATTGGAATATTGTTACATCCCTGCCTTCAGCTGCCATGGTTTACACTAAGGATTGGATTACTTCTGCACTGATTTTTGCCAAAACCATGTCAGAATAATGAAACTTTGTATTGGTTCCAACAAATATTTCAGAATTTAGAACCTAAGTAAATGCTTTCATGCCAAAATAGTCAGTTTAGAAGCTATGTATTTATTCCAATTATGGGGCCATAACTTTAAACATTTTGAAATTAATCTATGAAAATTGTCTTCACAGCCTAAACAGCTTAGAATTATAAAGCATTTATTTAGCTTTTGCCATGTGCATTGCACTAATATAATGTACAGGATGTTCAGACATGAGAAAGAAATTATTCTTATCTTTAATGAACTTGAAGAATGGGGCTAGCATATACAAACTATGCAAACTGTCTGAAATGGAGACTGTAGATTAAAGCATTAGCAAAAACATAATTCAAAATCATCTGTTGAATAGAAAGGTGACAAACTCTAATATACACTGTTGTGTTAAAATATGAGGTGTAACTGCAATAAATGGTCTTGACTCTGAAAATAACTTCAGCAATATTTTGTGTAAAAAAATAAAACCAAATAGAATTGCTATGAGTAAGAGATTTAAATGGAGTTGGGAGGTTATTCCAGAGGTTACTCTTAAGCAAATATGAGACAGATATCACAAACTGCCAAAACATGCAAAGCCTCAAACAGCAATGCTCCTCAAAACCCTAAGGACATCCAGACAACAGAAAACACAAGATAAAGAACTCATTAAACTATCTAACCCAAGGGTTCTTAACTTTTTTGTTCCACGGGCCCCTTTGCCAGTCAGGTGAAATGAATACTGCTGTAATTTATTAATTGCATACTTTCAGAAATGAAGGAGATGCTAGATTTTAGTCAGAGGTCAGAGAAAATAAAGATAATAAGTTGATTTTTTTCAATTCAAGTTTACAGACCCTCTGAAATCTTAGACCCTTGGTTAAGAACCCCTGATCTGATTTAAAAGATAATTGGAGTACCCCAAACATCCACCAACCACAAACAACTTATCTAATCTTCTTTTATTTCAAAAACTCTTACCTAGAAATCCCAAGACAGGACAGGATTTGGGTTGCAACTTGATTCTGTGTTCCCCAAATTGCAACTCTAAGACTCCAAATAAATGTCTTTTTTGCCTTACAGCTTAGTTTATTTCTTGGTTGACCAATCAAGGACATACCAGATGTACCATTGACATAAATGTATAGGAATTCCTAGTTACCACCTTGAAGCACATGTCTGATTTGCATGTATGTCCATTACATATTTGATTATCTCATCATTTTATAATTTTGAATATACAAACACTGGCTATTATATAGAAAACAAAAAATATATATATCACCAGTTACTCTTTGAACATTTTATGTATTAGGCAACTGGTACTGTTGATTTTTAAATGATTTTCTATAAAAATATACAGTAGACTCTTTAAAATATTAAATTATTACTGGAATGATTGGACAATATAAGGAATGACAGTATAACAGTCACACAACACTTTCAAGAGAGACAGACAGAGACCAAGAGAATGAGAAACTTCAATGGCTTCCCAAAGTACTCATTTATTTGCAGTATTCCAGATAAATTAAAATTAGCCATTTTGAAAATAGCTATTTCTGACCTCCAGTCAAGGTACTAAGTAGAATTAGTTTATGTTGTTTAAAAGAACTAGTTTTATGCAATAGTATCTCTAAAAATAAATTAAAGTCCATTCCAAAATGGAAGCATAAATAATAAGAAAGACATATCATGAGGTATGAAGAACCATTTCCTGTAGTTTAGAAAGTAAAAAGCAGGGTAACAGGAAGTGCATTGTCCTACCTGGTACCCATATTTCATATATTTAAGTTTTGCTTTTGTTTTTGGCCATGTAACTCAGTTATTTTACCCTTTATAGAAGAGAATGTTTGAATCATAAATGGTTGTAATGACCAAATATTTCTAAATATCCTTCTAGGTATTTACATGAAAAGGCAAACATTCAAACAGAAAAATGATCAGACTATGAATCAGCATATCAGAAAAGAGGGACTTGAAATGGTTAAGGGAAAAGTGAAAAACAATGGCTTAGACTATTGATGGCCCAGGAAAGTAAAAATGAAAAAATGAGAACGCCGTATTGCTTTTGTTGCTGATTAGATGTTTGATAACATCCAATGCTGGCAAGGTTGGTCAAATCAACACTCTTATGTTCTGGTAGCAGGTGGATAAATTCTCACACAGATAATTGCTCAACTAAACTTGCACTAGGAAAGGGACATAAGAATAACCATGTTTATCTTTAGAATTCACATTCTATATTCTTCTGTACTTCCTAGCGTCTCATCTGGTAACAGCAATTTTGTGAGCAGAAAAAAATTCTAGTTACATAGTATTTTCAGGAAACCTGTCTTTTGAGGTCTGCACAGTCCCATTTATTTTGCCACTTAAATTAAAATGATTTTTAGAACGTCTATCTTCTTATGCAGGATATCAGATACCTTTCAAAAAGAAAGTAATCTGGTAATAATTATTAAACATTTTTAAAACTGCATGTTTTTTACACATCTAAATATTAAGATTGTTTATTTCAAATGAGTAGAAGTGGGAGCATGGGGGAATTATTTGCTTTTCTTCCTACACTTCCTTATTATTTGAATTATTATAGTGAACATGAAAATGTTATTAATAAAATTTTACTGACTAAACTGTGGATCACAAAATGCAACTAGCTTAAATTCTTTTTATATTTGAAAAGTTATGAGTTAACAAAAAAATCATGTATACCATACTGGATTCCTATACATTGCCCCGCCACAAACACCTTACATCATTGTGATATTTTTGTTACAAATGATGAAAGAACATCATCATAATATTACTGCTATCTATAAGTCCTTAGCTCACATGAACCATCCTATTATTAACACCATGTATTAGTATTGTATATTTGTTGTAGTTCATGAGAAAACATTCTCATATATTTGTTGTAAATATTATGACATTTTTATAGGAATTGGCTCACATGACTGAGGCGATAGGCAAGTACAAATTCCATTGGGCGGTGAGTAATCTGGGAAATCTGATGAAGGATTTAGATGAATTCCCTAGGAGAAGCTGGCTGGCTGTAATTTTCCCTTCTGACTGCTAACATCATCAGTTTTCCTTTTAAAGCCTTCAAATGATCAGATGAGTCTTCTCTAATTGTTGAAGGAAAACTCCTCAGTTGATTTTAGATGTAAATCAGCCATAGAAGCAATCAACCTACTGATTTAAATCCACAATATGTGCTCATGTAAACATTAGGCTTGCTTGTTACAATCAATGCTTACTTGATTAAACAACTGAACATAACCTAGCCAAGCTGACACATAAACTTAATCATCACAGCTGCTTCTCAAAAAATATACCCCCAACCTCTAATAAATAAGTTTAACTGAGAGTGATCCAGGTAGTGCACTATTTAGTTTAAACATATATTACTATTGTCACAATATTGAGCTTTGTGCTTTTTCAAACAAGTAAGTCCAAAGGACAATTCAAGCCACGCACCTAGCCTAGAAAAAGTATTTACGCCGTCCTAGTTTTCTTGTGCTGCCATGACAAACACCATAGACTGGTTGAT
>PVKH010042437.1:0-10824 GCA_004027955.1 Chaetophractus vellerosus
GGTATCATATGTCAACCTTTTTACCATCACATTTGCAGAACTAAACTCTTTATAAAAGGAAGTAAACACCCCACAGAACAGAGGCCTTATAGTATTATTTTCATGAATATTTAAAAGCCAGATGCACTTTTGTGGAATTGTAAACTTTTATTCATGTAGGCTCTTGCAGATTTTTAGATTTGCTCCATCTCCATCCCAGGCTATTTTGTCAGAACAAAACAGTGTCAATAAACCAATATGATTAGTGTCCACTGCCCAATGTTTATCTGTACAAAATAAGAAAACAGTGATACTTCATTATCTTTATGATTCCGGGTAACAAATGACTAGTACAAGACATTGATATTAGACCATTTGTGACTTGGTAGAACTGATCTAAGCATAGTTAATAACATTTTAAAAATGCATATTCATTTTAAATAGTCCTCCTAAATATGATACATATATACACTTCAGTTTAAGGTTACTCGCTATAAGATGCCAGTAGGTAAACTCTCAATTAGTTAGGCTCTAACTCTCTAAATCTTTTGATTAACTGTATTAATGTGTGCTTTCCCTCCCACCCCATGTATTCCAATTTTTATGGAAAAAGGGTGGCAGGGGAGATATGCAACAAGATGATGTAAGGATGAAATCACTTTATTTCTCCTCCCTCCCTTCTTTCTTCTTTCCCTCTTTCCCCTTTTGCCCTAGTTTTGGAGACAACCGTAGATTCAGTAATGGTTCCACTCAATTTAGTGTATTCTGTGTCTAGATACATAACAAAATTTCACTGGTTAGGGAGGCAATGTGCAAATATAATCCACTGCCTCTGAGTGGATAATGCCTTTTATTTTTAATTTCTTCTTTTTTTTAGAAGGAGGTTGAGATACTTGTATGATAGCCTCCCCCTGCCCCACTTTTTTAATTAGGAAGTACTGGGGATTGAACCCAGGACATCATATATTGGAAGCAGACACTCAACCACTGAGCTACATCTTTTTCCCCACCCCACCCCCATTTTTAAAAACTAAACTCCAGTCTTTATTTGGATTTCACCAGTTTTTCCACTTATGTCCTCTTGTTATTTCAAAATTGAATCCACTATACCACATAGCATTTAGCTGTCATATCTCCTTAGTCTTTTCTGGTCAGTGACAGTTTCTCTGTCGTTTGTTGGTTTTCATGACCTTATTAGTTTTGAGGAGTCCTGGTCAGGTATTTTGTAGAATGGTCCTCAATTTGGGATTGTCTTATGTTTTTGTTTGTTTGTTTGTTTGGGTTTGTTTTGTTTTTCATTTCATGCCCTTCTCATCAACTCATATCTGCTAGTACATGATAATTCACATGACTTATCACTGGTGATGTTAACCTTTATCACTTAGGGTGGTGTTTGCCAGATGTCTGTGCTCTAAAGTTACTAGTTTTCTCTTTTCATACTCTGTTCTTTGAAAGTGAGTCACTAATTCTAGCTTACCCTCAAGAAGTTAGGGAGATAGGCTTGCTTTTGAAACATAGGGTGTAATGGAGTGAATGGGTAAAAGCTTTGACTAGGTTTGGATCACATTGCTAATCTTTCACTGAAGATTCAAGACATGGAAGAGGGAATATTGTCTTCTTGAAAGTGGATAGATCGAGATGGGGCAAAGTTGTCTACCTTAAATTCAGTCTTTAATACTCCTAGCTCGTGGGTGAAAATAGTGGGTTCTGGGCTTCACAGCTGAGGACCGAGCTCAGCTACAACCTTTCTCCTATGAGAGGCCAGACTAGGCTCTTTCACATAGCAACCATAGTTCTCTCCAAAGTGCAAGCCTTGCTTCTGGTCCTATTTGCTGGTGTACCATTGGCTAAAGCCTAGCATTCATTCAGGAGACACCATACCAGGAGGTGAAAACCAGGAGGTGTGACTCATTGGAAATCCTTCGTGCAGCTATGTACACAGGTGCATAGCAAATAACTGATTAAGTTGGGGGGAGAACCCAAATAAGTCCCACTTCAAGTGCATCCTCCCCTGGAGCATGATGAGGCCAAGAAAGACTTTTCTCTTTCTATATTTACTGAAGCAGTAAATCCAACTCATATATTTTTGAAAGATTTTCAGCAACAAGGATTGACACAGAAAGAGCTTTCTGTTTAAACTTTTAGTTAATTTGGAAATTCAGTGAACCATATTCTTTCCTGAGCATTTTACCATTTTAAGGCATTGAAGTAGTAAAGAAGGACAGAAATAGGAAGCAACGGGCCTGGGTACCACATCGAACTCTTTGATTATGTAGGTGGGTAACCGTCAGCAAGTGACTTATCTTTTCCTAGCCTTGGTTTAATTATGTGTAAAATGAGGATGTTCAATGGTCTTTAAAGATTATTCAACACTAGAAAGTCCTGTGAGATATTCTTTATTTTTAGTTCACATCTTTTCCTTCAAACAACTCTTCTAGCAAAAGCTAGACACATGAGTCTAGCTAGACCCAAGTATGGAATGGTGAGCAGTGCTACTCTAGGTCAGGAGCAGAGTTGGTTCAAGTCCCAATTCTATCACCTACAGAGTTTGGGATCTTAAGTTTTACCACTCTGAGCCTGTTAAGTGAGTGGTAATAGTAATAGTTACCTCCTAAGATTTTGAGAGGATTAAATTCAATTAGATAAAATGCTTATTAGTAAGGCATATGTCATATAGTAAGTGTTTAAAAAATAATATCTGCCACTATTTTTAGGATAACTACTATTGATAGTAAGAGCAAATCAGGTAAATAAGGACTTCATCCCACAATATGGAAATTATATATTCTACTCATCACCATATACGTGCAACTGATTTGCACTTAAAGTGTCTGACTTGTATCTCAGAAATTTTTATAAGGCAAACCTAGCTCCTTGGAGATGATTTGTGGGGTTTTGTTGGTTCACTTTACAAATGACTGGCCTGAGGTCCAGATATTTATGACAAGTCACAGTTTTTTGATGGGTGCCCAGAGGTAGAGCCCAAACTAGACCTGGTCATTGCCCCATGCCACGTCTAACCTTTGATCCTGAGGCAGTTTTAGGGGGTTTTGTTTTTGGTTCTCTCTCAAATCTGTTTTGTTTAAAGAGCTTTTGGTCTTTAGGTCACATAGCCCAGGAGGTAGAGTCGGTCTTGTTTCACTTACCCAGTGGTCTTCTCCTAGGGATCAATTTCCTTTTGTCTTGAATTGAAGTCTTTTTGGGGTTATACATGTTATCTTCTTAACTAGATTGCAAATGCTCTAAAGGTAGAGGCAGTGTTTTTGATGTCTTTGTTTTTTCCCAAGCACTTTACAGAAACTTGAATAAGGCTGAATACTGAACAAACAAATGAAACGTGTTTACTGCCCGCATTACCTGCCAATGTAAGTTTGTGTAAACTACATGGCTATACAAAGAAGAGTGACGATGGTCGAGACATTGTGTCATCACTTGAATGGGCTGTGTGTTCTTGATTATACTGATCAGCAGTTGCCCTTTAGACTGACATCAAAAACTCCATCTTCCCTCTCCAAGCACCCAACCTGCCCCAGGCTGCTGGAATCTGTGTGACAGCACAGCAAGATTAAGGTTAAGAAACACACAAAAGGCAGAAAACAAATAGCACCGCTGCCATCTCATTGGTTGGCATCCTCCTGGAATGCTCTGTAATCATTTCTTCAGCTTAGAAATCAGCCTCATGGTTTTTGGAGTAGTACTGAAGCTCCGTGAGCCCTGTGGGTTTGTCCCTTCTATTGTTTATAATTTACCATTCATTTTAATAGGGATATAAGGCTTGCTTTTTTGTTGCTTGTTGGTTTTACATTTTGGGGAAAAAACCAAATCAGAATAATGAAAAGAGGACAAATTCTGGTTCCTAAGATTTATTAGCAGGTCAGCAGTGTCACTTTTTTTTCTGCTCTTCATTTAAGAAGCTTAAAAAATAAACTGTCCTTTAAAAAAAAATGCTCTAAAGCGTTAGTGTGAAAAGGATGCTAGGAGAGAATCATTATCATCTCTGTGTGTTTACAAAGAACACATGTGAATATCTACACACATACTCAGAAAAGTTGTTCTTTAAGAATTCCATGCCATGAAAGATTTAATTAACCTTTTCACTAGGAAACCAATTCCACTCTCTGCCTTCATTACCTTCCCTTTCCGTTTCCACCCCATTGCTCTCACACTTTATTCCTTTCCTCCTCTTCTATTTCTCCACCCCTTTTGTCCATTCTTTCATCAATGGTTCTATTGTTAAATTTGCCAGCTGTCTTTGGAGTCACTTATTCCTCACTATTTCTGACAGCAACCACCTTACTTCCATACTTCAGTTTTTGCCATTACCTCTTTACTGTATCTTCTCTTCCGTCTAAATTTTTATTTGGAAAGACCATACAGACCTGGGAGTATAAGATCAGCTGAGAAGTTTGGTAGTCTATGAGGGATAATGCTTGGAAATATTAGTTTCACAACAGAGCATAAGAGTTTGTTTTAAATGAATGTATTAATGGGAATAAAAAGCAAAGGAGAACTAATAAAAAAAAAAGCCCCACTTATTGAAAAGAGATATGAAGGAATTTATTATTACTATCATAATAATTTTAATATTATGTTTTTGTTATGAGTTTTAGATATTAAAAGAGACAGAGGAATACAGGAAGCATAACTTCCCACAAGCTCTGGAGAGAATGTTTAAATTACTTGTAGATCAGTATAAATTTTTAATGGGTGCTGAATCTCAAGCAAACTTTTAGAAGTTCTATTTTTGTTTTTTTGTTGTTGTTGATTTAGAGCTGTTTCTCCCCACTGCATTTCCTCCAATCTATTGATAAAAGAGTGAGGATGTATATTCATGTAGCCCCATCCGTGTTATGCCTAGACGTGTTGGTTGCTAGGTAACAGACTACTGTGAGGAAAGCAGGGCCCAGAGTGCATATCTCTGATCTAGCATAAATTCAGACACCTTCATAGGACAGAAGTCCTATGAATTTCTTTGCATTTTTGCTGAACCAAACAGAAGTATTATTGTATGACAAAGTACCACTTAGCCTTCTGGAACTTCCAGGCAGTTTCAGTTTAATCATTGCTGTAAAGAATCCATAAGTCTTACTTGGTTATTGGTTATTACTGCAAAATTTTATGGTGGGTTTTTGCAACTCTGAATCAAAACTTTGTTGTTCAGGAACTTTCTAGGTTATTAAAGTTCATCTTGCCAGCTTCCTTGAACTGAGGTGTTAATTCCTGATGTCCTGCATGCGAATAGGCTTTAAAAATTCCTTATATTTTAAAAAATAAATAATACTATGTCAACAATACAAAGTCAAAATAATAGACAAAATTGCTCAGAATTCTACCACTTTTAAAAAACTATTCAAGAACCTCAGTTAAAATAAATGGGTTACATGGAAATATTGGGCATGATGACAGGGTCATGGAGGGTTGTGTTCCTTCATGAAGCATTTCCTCAGCACCTACTATGTGCCCAGGACTGAGCACTGATGTTACAGAACATGAGGCAGCATCCTGGCCTCCTGAGACAGCATGGTGAGAGAGGTATAAACTGATCTTTTCATTATGGTTAGGCAGAGAATAGCAAGAGGGTTTTGAGAAGACAAAAATGGAAGCAAGAAACGGCCTGGGGTAAACAAGAAAGGCCTCAAGGAGCTGGATCTTAATGGGTGAAGAGTTACCCAGTCAGAGAAGGCAAATATCTTTCCGGGCTTTCCCAGTTTACTCTCACTCATCCATCCAAGTCAGCGGCTCTTATGCAGGGAAGACTTCCTGGACTACTATCTCCAAATGGGATCTCTTTATCTTATGCTCTCTCAGCTTCTTGCCCCTTTCTTTCACAGATTTATCTCAGTTTTTAATTACATACTAAACGGTATTATTTAGTGCTTTAATATAAATTAATACCTTTCTCCATTACTAATGATGGATATAACGATTGTTCTCGCATTATCCCCAAGGACCAAACAGTGCCTTGCACATAGCAAGGACTTAATAAATGTTTAATAGATGAGTGAATGGATCTGCAAGTCATATCATTTAGGTAACTGCCTTTCCTGCTTCCATGGTATGGGTGACCTAGCTCGTAGTCTCTGTCTTTGATATTGCTAAAAGGAAAAGAAAATATCTTTCTTAGTATACTGCCCTTCCCCACCTAAATCTGCCAGATGTATTCTGTAACATTAGCTTTTTGCCTAGTATATAGTTTGGAAGAAAGCACTTTTCAGTGAATTCTGCGGATAGTTACAATACAGAAAAAAGAATGACCAAATACAGTACCTGCCATTCGCCCTCCACTCCTCCCTGGATTAAAGTAGGGTAAATTACTATCAGAGAGGGAGAGGACTGACATTTACGGAATGCCTACTTTATGTCAGACTTTATATTAGTCTCTGAACCTTTACTATCACATTTAATTTCCACCAGAACAATAGGATCTAGATGTTCTATTAGCCCCATTTTACAAAGAAAGGTACTGAGGCCCGGGCAAGTTAAGTGGTATTTCCTAGGCTCAAAATAAGCAAGTGGCAGGACTGGCCATCAACCCCAAGTCAGTTTGACCCCAAAGCTACTTTCTTTCCACTACCCCACTCCTCATCAACCTTTACTAACTGAGTCTTGAGACCCAATTTGAATAAAGCAACTGTTTTTGGAGGCCAAATTTGCCAGTTAATTTTCATCGGGGTGGGGGGAAGGGTGATGTGTTAGTTGCAAGGACAATATTTGAAGAATACACATCTATTTGATTGATACCAATGAAATTCTTTATTCTTAATAGGGAAAGCAGTGGGCAAAATGTTTCAGATGTGGAAAATATGTTCTTATTTATCCATTTATTTTTTTGTTTATTATGGGTCAAGAAATTATGCTTTGTTACCTCTAGGAAGCAGGGAGTCTTTCTAATTGGACCTGACCCACACCCCATCAACATGTATTAGATATTAAAGAGTTGCTGCTATTTCTGACCCAGTTTGGGGAGCATCACAGTGAATGCACTATAAGGGTGAATTAGAATCGCCTTCTTTTCAGCCCAGTAAAATGAGTTGTGGACAATACCGATGCAAAGAGACATATGGTTCTAGCCACAATAGAATGTACTGTTAAATGTCACTTTTATGTAGCTTCTAACATGAAAATTTGACTTTCACAGTTTACATTGATTTCTTCCTCTTCTAAAAAAAATGCTGCAATTATAGTAACAAAATATTTCAAGCTTAATTTTATCTCATTTAAATCTGGAGAGTTAATAAATGTTTTCAATATGGTTTATGCTGCAAGCTTTGGGACTATGGTAACTTAATTTGCACTAAAAGCATTTACTATTGTGAAAACCACACCAAACTTACCATTACTAACTGCACAAATAGAGAGGGCAATTTGCTAATGGGGTTCCATTTATGGCAGTTTATGGACTGCCTAACTTTACCCAGTTTACTCCGTGAGGCACTTATAAATATGAACCACTCAACATGAAATGTTGAATGCACTTTAATTCAGTAGAAGAGCACGTGATCTTTTTGGACGTAAACAGAGACATCATCTCAAAGTGACATCACTTGAGACCAGTTATTGGCAACACAAAAGTGAGCAGAGCAACAGCAACAGGCAAAAATCTTGCTACCCTGAACCACAGTCTAGTAAAACAGTCTTAGAGAAAAAAGTGTTAATATTTAATTAATTGGAGGCAAATGCATTCTGGGTGCAAGGACAAGACAGCAGGGTGGGAGAAGCCCGGCCTATTCCAAGAACTGGAAGAAGAGTAGTGAGCCTGGAGAACCAAGAGAAAGAGGAAATGCTCCAAGAGTGGAGTCTGAAGACACAGGTGCTGGCTAGACCCGGCGGGGCATTAGGGGGCCTTCATGCATCCATGTTTTCAACAAACCCTTACTGGGCAATGAGGCACTGATGTAAGCATTAGAGATACAGAAGAGAACCAAACCAATGAAATCTTGGGAAGAGAGACAATTAACAACTAAATGTGTGTTCTGAAGAAAACTAAAGCAGGGTGGGGGGATAGAGTATGACTGGTGGAAAAGTTACAAGTGTGTAGAGAGTAGTCGAGGCAGATATCGTGACCCTGGCATAGAGATCTGAAGAGATTAGCCAATGTTTTTGTTGTTGTTGTTGTTGTTGTTGTTTATATATCTCCCCTTTCTGCTTGTTCTTGCTGTGTTGAGTTTTTTTTTTGCGTTCTTCTGTGTCTGCTTGTCTCCCCCCTCCCCCCCCGTTGTGGCAACCCGCCAAGTCAGCTCACTGCGCGGTGGCCTTGCCTGCTCATGGGCGGCTTGTCCTGCCCGTGGCAGTTTGCCCTGCCATGGCAGCTTGCCTTCTCAAGGCAGTCTGCCCGCTCAAGGAGGCCCCAGGAACCGAACCCAGGGCCTCCCACGTGGTAAACTGGTGCCCTACCAATTGAGCTACAGTCGGCCCCCTTAGCCAATGTTAAGAGCATTAGTTTTCCCTTCTACAAGCAAATGCTTACTTAGCATTGACAGGTTTTAAGTAGAGAGGTGGCAGGATCGGTTAACTGTTTTGGAAAGATCACCCTGGCTGCAGGGTGGAAAAGAGATGAGAACAGGAAAGAGTTGAAGCATTGACTAGTAAGGGTGCTATTGCAGTTTCCCGGAAGAAGATGATGGTGGCTGGGACCATGGTGGTATGGGGGACAGGGCTAAATGTGCAGAGAGTCCATCCCTGGGAACTGGTTCTTATTTCTATGTGGTTCCACATGACAATGTTGTTTTAGAAAAGAATTGTAAACTAGAAATAAGAAGAAATAATTTCAAGTCTTTATTTGTCACTTTTCTATTTTATGCCCTATCTATAAAAGGCAGTAATAATTTCTGGGGTTTCTACCTCTTCTGGCTTTTATAAAGAATAGATATATAAGAAAGACTTAAAGTATGTAAAGTGCTGCATCATAAAAGGGGTAAGCAATTGGTATTCTGTAGAGGATAGGTTGAACATTATAAATGCTGTTTTTCTAGTCTAGAGAATATGCTGCTTTTCTTTATTCTGAGATCCCATAGTGAACACAGAGATAATGCAAAGAACCTCACAATATAAATGATTTATATTGCAACTTAGATAGAATGTGATTCTTATTTAATATGAATTGACATATTGATTGGACTCAACTGACAGTCTAAATTTCAGCAATTTCTAAACCATTGTGTATAATCAATGCTAAGTTCAGATACAGACTAAGTGTTCAGATCTACCCCTGGCTCTCAGGCTGCTGACCTTCTCCATAACCACTCCAAGAGCTCCCTTTTGATATTCTCAAAGAAGCCTCAGTGGCTGCAAAGGGTAGAAAGTACATCCCTGAGTGTTAAGGCCCCTCTGGTCCAGAATCCCAGAATCATCCCTTTGTAGAACCCATGGTTCAGAACTTCCCCCTACTCTGAATCAGGAACTAGCAAGAATCTTCTATCCTGTATGTATTTACAGTTTGAAAATCCACACAGTCTCTAGTAAAAAAAGTAAAACAGCAACCAATAAAATTTTGGGATGTAGATGCCAGATGCATTTGAATAAAATTGGGCTGTTAACTTGTCTTAGATTTTAGGAATGTTTAATTTCTAACTTGATATAAAACATATATCTTTACGTCGTAACGTGTTATTTTGCTGCTATCAGGGGTTGCACCGCTCGTGTTGATTTTAATGGTGCATAAAAAAAACCAACAAAGGTCACTTCATTTATTTGCTTTGTCAATTGGCATTCTTCTAACTACCTCATTTATTAAAATAAACATTTTGGACAGGTTGGTTTATTAGCTTCATGGTGAGTTTATATTTTGTGGATAATTGACCTTTGTTAATCATTGTGTGGCCAAATGAAATAAAGCACACGCATTGAAGCAGTGAGTCAGATTTGGGGTTACTAAGTTTGATGGAATCACAACCAGTAATTTTAAAATGTGACTGAATTCTTCCCACAATTAAAATCTCTCATTATGCTACTTCAAAGCTAATTTCTTTCTTGTTTTTCTGAATAGTTACTTCCATTAATCTCACTCTAGGTAATGATGGTAATGATACAATTATATGTAATCATTGCCTGAGTTCAATATGCAACACATCAGTCCCTTTGTGTGGTGATTGTGCGGCTCTCTGCAGTCCTTGCGTTTGGAAAGTTTCCATCTTGTCATGCCAAGATCAGATGCAGAAGTCTCTGACATTTTGCATAACATCAGTCCAGACTGGTGTTCCAACTGCCCTTGCAGTGATTGGGCAAACTCATCCATGCATGTGCCTGCTGCCAGTGGAAGCTGGTGATGAAAACACAAGGCGGGCTAAGCAGGGCTTGCGGTTTCCACAGTTTCCAAAACACTTAAAATATTTAGAAAAAAAATTAAGGTCAAGAACTTTGAAAAAGGCCTTCAAGTGTGCAGGTAGCTAATCTGCTTAAACTACTGGTAATACAAATCATAACTCAAGATAATTTATGATGTTTTTTATGCCAAGTGAATATTTCACAAATTTAATATCTCTTTTCCTAACATTGACAGCTAATATTACTAGTGGTTGGTGTTCAGTATTGGCTTGTTCTCCAAGGTACTAATATAAATGTGCTCCCAGTTCTTCTTTGTGTACATGCGTGTGTGCATATGTTTTATGCTAAAGATGCAATCTTGCTTCTTACATTCCGAAGACAGATTCTGTTCAAAATGCTTGATTATTCAATTTATTTCAACTAAGATTTAATACTGTCTTTATGTTCTAGCACGATAATATCAAACATGTCCATATCTTCTAAGAAATAATAAGAAGTCATACAGGTGGACTCAAAAGTACTACTTTATCTACTATTCCATGCTTAAACAGTTTTTTTTTTTTTTTTTCCCTTTTTTTCCCC
>PVKH010042438.1:0-10826 GCA_004027955.1 Chaetophractus vellerosus
CTTTGTCAAAAGGGTAAAAAGGCAGCTGACTCAATGGGAGAAAATATTTGGAAATCACAAATCTGATAAAGATTTAATACCCATGACATATAAAGAGATGCTACAACTCAACAATAAAAAAGACAAACGACCCAATTTAAAAATGGGCAAAAGACTTGAATAGACATTTGTCCAAGGAAGAAATACAAATGGCAAAAAAAAACCACATGAAAATATGTTCATCACCATCAGTGATTCGGGAACTGAAAATCAATGCTACAATGATATAACATTTCACATCTATTAGAATGGCCACTATTAAAAAGACAGAAAACTACAAGTGTTGTAGAGGATGTGGAGAGATAGGAACACTTACTTACTATTGCTGGGAATGTAGAATGATACAGTCATTGTGGAGGACTGTTTGGCAGTTCCTAAGAAAGTTAAATATAGATTGGCCAAGTGACCCGTAATACCACTACTAGGTATTCAGAAGAATTGAGAGCAGTGACACGAACAGACATCTGCACACCAATGTTCACAGCGGCATTATTCACAATTGCCAAAAGTTGGAAACAACCCAGGTGTCCATCAAGCGATGACTGGATAAACAAACTGTGGTGTAAACACATGATGGAATATTATGCAGCTGTAAGAAGAAATGAAGTCGTGAAGCATATGACAACATGAATGAACCTGCAGGACATTATGTTGCATGAAGCAAGCCAGACACAAAAGGACAAATACTGTATGATCGCATAATTATGAACTAAATATATTGTGTAAACTCATGGAGTTAATAAGTAGAATATGGGTCACCAGAAAATAGAATGAGGTTAGAGAATGGAAAGCTGAGGGTTAACCTGTGCAGAACTGGTAAAAAGGTTGTTTGTTACTCTTTGGAAATAAGTAGAAAAGGTGAAAGCCCCACATAGTGCTTTTAACTACAGTGCTATTATATAATTAGGACAGTGTTTGAAAGAGAAAGTCTAAGATCATGTATATTACTAGAAGGAAAGCTAAAAAATGTATCCTGGGACTGTATAGCATAGTAAAACCTCGTATGAAATATGAATATGAGTAATATTGCATATATAAAACTTTTTCTTTGAAACTGAACAAATGTATGTTAATGTTACAAGACATTAATCTTGGACAAACACACACACACAAATACATTATCCTAAGTGAAAGAAACCAGACACAAAGTACTACATATTGATGATTACATTTATATAGAATATAAATATAAATCAATTTATAAGGATGAAATTAAATTAGTGGTTATGTAGGGCTGGGGAAGGCTAGAAGGATTGAGAGGTGACTGTTAAGGGATGTGGAATTTTTCTTTTTTTGGAGTACTGAAATTGTTCTCAGTTTTTTTTTTTTTTTTTTGATGATGAACGCACAGCACTGATTATACTAAAAGCCATTGATGGTACGCTTTGGATAGATTGTATGGTATGTGGATATATCTCAATAAAAGTGCTTTAAAAGTGATTCAGTCTATGAAGATGAGTATAGCCGCAAAGGAGGACTGGGTGGAGAAGAAGAGGAGAGGTTAAGTGAAGGAAGGGCTTCTGACAATGGTTTGCTAATGCATTAGCTCTTGCTATCATCTCCTGACATGACAGCAAACATGTGACACAAAGCTCTGGGTTAGAAGCCAGGAGATGTGGGCTCTAGTTATGGTCTTGGCTTCAAGGGCTCATTTTTGTTAGGGACACTTATGTTCAAGATCTCAAGCAAAGTATGGAAGAAAAAGAAGGATCGAACTGGAAGGAGTTTCTTAAGCAGGACTTGCTTAAAGGTCAGGAGTGCTGGTTTATCTGGAGGCAGGAAAGAACATGGACATTGGCAGCAGCACGATCTCAGTTTAAATTCTAGTTCAAACTTTCCTTAAATGAGTGACCAGGGCAAAGTTGCTTCACCACGCTAAACAGTATCCTTATCCATCAAATAGACATATATCCCTACCTCAGAAAGTTTTCACGAGGATTAAGATCCTTCACAGAAAACCAGCTGAATGCTTGGCACATGGTAGGCACAGAATAAGCGGTATGTGGTATTATTAAGGTAGATAACAAAAAATTGGGTTTCAGAGAACAGTCAGTTCCATCACCCAGAATCACAGGAGAAAGATGACTCTGGCAATGTCAAATCAGCATTTAAAGCGTCTCACATCAGAATCAACTCAATATAAAAATGTGGATATTAGTATTAAAATATATCAGCACAATTATCAAAGTAAAGGTCAATAGATATAAATATGGGCCAACTTTTATCATGTGTGTGCATTTTCTGCCTGCATTTTTTAATGGGATCTTTTCCTCAGCTATGCAAATCTGGGGAAATGCAAATGTCAAAGCTTAGTGAACTTTCCTTTTCCTCCCCCAAATCTGGGATGATTTAAAGGTTTAAAACAAAAACTACAAATAATAGAGAGACAATATTTTCATTTACTACTCTTGCTAATATGACTTCCAAATTTCCACGTAATAAAGGGGTGTTATCAAAACAAAACAAAAACAACAACAACAACAACAACAACAACAAAAAACCAATGCCAAAAGCCTCCAAAACAGAGCCAACAAGCCTTTTATTTTCTCAAGATGCCTCCTCTTTTTTCCAGGTGAAATAGCCTGATTATTGTAAATTGCTTTCTTCAGGCTGGTAAATGGTACCTGTCACGTAATAGACTGGTCTTCTAAATATTTTCACTTTTAAAATAATAGAATCCATTTGTAATGATTCAGACAAGCAGAATTTAAAAACAAAAACAACACAAGTCATTGAAAACTAAGCTAGTTATTCAGTTACCAGGAGCCATCATTAACAATTCCCATAGGATTTCCCCAGGTTTGGGATCAAATGGAGAGAGAGCATCCCTGGGTGTGGAGTGGGTCAGTTTGTGTGTGTCTGACTGACTGAATCCTAAATACAAATATAAAAGTAAACTTTAATTTTGACACCTTCGTGGATTACTATTTCCCAGCACTCTTTGCCAGAGCTGGCAGAGAAATTTAAGTGATAACTGAAGTATATTTTTGTTATTTATACACCCTGCTCAGAAACACAAAAAGAGAGTTAAAAATAAACATTTTTAAGGATTTGCAAGAAAACAACATGCAGCAAAGTGAAGATTAGACATTTGGCGACCAGAGGTGCAACCCAAGGAAAGCTTATGCCAGGAATGTAGACGGAATTTGACAGGCAGACACGGGGCTATTAGGATAGAAGCAGTTCCCAAGAAGTATCTCTTACATTTGATGCATGAAGCGACAGGTGTTCTTGGAAATAGGATCCTGTGTTTTGCTCAGGCCGCGCCTGCTGTCAAAATGGGAACAAAGGATTGGAAAAATCATCACCACACTGACAATTCCCATTAACCTCTGGCATGGAATAATATGCTCTTATCTGCAGCAACTGCTGCCCAGTTCTGCAACCAGCCTCTTATCTTTATTTGCAGGCACTGGAATTACCCTGGCCTCTGAAAATACACTCAGAGCAAACACTGCTGCAACCTGAATGGGTTCGGTGATTAAGACGCCCCCTCAGGCTCTGAGAGGAGGGTTGCAGATAAATGTTTATCTTGATGAGCACACCTGATGAGCATTGCCTGGGCTCTTTAATTGAGGCCAATAATTGCTCCTCTTTGTTTGGAAAACTCACAGGGATTGAATATCTGTCAGGCTAAGAGTGGAGGAGACAGAAGCTTAAGGAGCTGGGTAGAAGTGGTGGACACATTTCTATGGCCATTCTGCTCTAGAGGCCAGGAATTTAAGTGTGTTTGTGACAAGTGACCTCCTTCTTACCTTCTGGAAGAAGCCTCTAAAGAAGGAATGGCCAGTACAGGACACTGCTGAACCCCTCACGAATGGCAGACGTCCAAAATTGGCCAGGACTCCTACTTACTGAGATACTCAACCCAACAGTACAGATAGTCACTTCCAGTTGATCAGAACTGGCACAAGAAAAGAAATATATTTCGTCAATTTTTATACATGGGTACGGTATAATCAAGCACCCTTCCTCTACTGGGGATGAAAACCTAAAGAACCTGAAGCTTAGGAATTTTATCACCATCTCTTTGACCCATGAGGCACCATTCGAGAAACCACCTGACCTATAGAAGAGACTATTATCACAAAGCAACAGATGTGATGCCTTGAAATGCTAAGTGGATTTAAAGGAAAACTGTGCTCCTAAATGGCAACAGGTGGCCTTTACTTTTCCTACTCATTTTAAGACAGAAGATCATGGAAAAGGAAACATTCTCCCTGTCAACGTGATGATGGATAGTAAGGCAGGAAGTGAAAATGAAATCCAGCACAATGATGCTACAAGGGAAAACACGTGAAAAGAGTATAAAAATTCGTTTTCCCTGATGCTCAGTGATCTTGAATCCTTTTGTGGGCAGAGAGTGTATAAGGGTCATTTCAACTGGGTCATTTCAACTGTGACCCTTCTTTCAAGTAGGAAAAATATGAGCTTTAAGGGGAAGGGCCATGTGTTGTATTTCATGAGCAAAGAAAACAGAGATGGTAGAAAATGAACGACAAAGAAAGGCCCAGGTGACACATTCTGCATGTCTTCCCTACAGTTTAATACAACTCTGAGGAAAGTTGAGTCTAGCCACATTTCAGTAGATTCACAGGTAACCCCCTACCTGAAAAACAACAAAGCCCTGCCTTCAGCAGGAGCTCACTGTGAAGCCAAGTTCATTTGGTTTATGCACAAGTCATTGCCACACAGCTTTTGATAAGCTACAGTTTTAATTGATCAAATCTAGCCATTTTGCATAAGCAAACAATATTCTGTATACACAATATGATGAAATAGACTGTCAGGATGGGCAAAATCTACCGAGACATCTAGCCCATCTTCTTGACAAAGCGGCATTCTTGCTTGAAGGGTATTTTCTAGTGCTTTGCTTAATCATTTTAAATGTATTAAGCAATGAGTCTTTTGCTGCCTAGGGGCTCCACACCATTCAAGAGGCTTACATTTTAAATGAATATGAGACTAAGTTCTTATTTCTGCTCCCCATCAGCATTGCATATCCCCAACAAAATTACAAATGACAAAGGAGGGAGGGAGAGGGACAGGGAGAGAAAAGGAGACAGAGACGGGGAGAGAAGGAGGGTGGGGGAAAGAGATAGAGAGAAAGAGACAGAGACAGAGAGACACAGAGAGAACATTAGAAATATTAGGGGACACAGAACTTAATTCTACAGAATTAAGAATATATGAAGTGCTTCATATATAAATCAGCTAGTTGATGCCCTGCCACAGTTGATGAGTTTCCCACCCAATGCCCCCTAAATTTTCATGCTCCTTTTACTCCCTTATTTAATGTCTCACCCTACTACATTCTTTAGGTATTGATCCCCACACTTGAATAACCTGAGACAAAAGAGTCACAGAAATCCTGAAAGAGGAATATCTATTACACCCATTAACAGTTAATAATGATTTTTTTCTGCCCCAAATCCCTAAAGGACAGCACATATTTTCAGTTATTCATTTAAGCCATTTTCAATAAAATTTTTATTATTTTATTGTGTAATTAAGTCCTTTACACAGTTAATCTTGAAAATGAATCCACAGGTTAGGCAAAACAACGCTTGCATTTTGATATTTGTTGCACTCTTTTCACGTTTAATTAACAACATTTTAATGATAATAATAACATTAAATAACTCATAATTATTGAGTACTCTGTGCCAGGTACTGTTCTAAGGCTTTATATGTATTACATCTATTCCTCACAGCATGCGGTAGTACTTTGTGGTCCCCATTTTATAGATGAGGAAATGAATAAAGCTTCAAAGAACACTCATATTAAACTTGTCTGTGTATACATTCCTTCAATGATCCTACATCATGCAGAAAAAGAAAAGCAATGAGGGTGAAACTACCCTTTAGAAGCATCAGCTCTGAGCTCAGCACCCTATATAAATTAAACTTAAATAAATGATAGACTCACAAATTAGAGCCAGATGACATTGGACCACAGGTCTTTGTCTCCCCATCCAATGTTCTTTCCTCACCCTCAACACGTCTACCAAATTTTAGAAGAGTGTCGTAGTTTATAACTGGATTGTCCAGAGTTCATGTTAGAAGGTGTCAAGTGTTCTGGGTTCTAACAAAAACTGATGATGGTATAGCACTCAAGAATTTACCAAGTGCTTTCACTAATAATCCTCACCTTATCCCTGCAAGGCCCTTTGCAGTAGAATAGGTTATTGGGCCCATTGTAGAGAGGAGGAAGCTACAACTCTGGATATATGACTTGTCAAGGCCACACAACTAGTGAGTGATAGAGGTAGAACTTGATAAGCAGGATTCTATCCAGTTCTGAGCTCTTCCATCTCGCCCCACCTGAGGTTCCTGTGTCTCTTTGACAGTCCCTTAATGGATTGGGCCTTGGTTCACTCACATGTAAAATGGTGGATGGAACATGGTGATTTCTAAGGTCCAGAGACATCACTCAAGACTCTATTTTTTTCAACTTTTCAATAATTTTTATTGCAAGAGTAAAGAGGTATAAAGGGACTGGTAGGGGATTTTTAAAGGAGAATTTATAGTAGCACTGGCCCCACCTATTATAATTTATGCCTTTAGAAACACTCAGAATTTTTCACATTTCTCCTTCCTATTTCATGTCCTATTTCCATATTTTAATTCCTATAAATAATGTGTGTATGCATTTATAGGAGAATGCTAAAACTTAAAAAAAACATTAAAACTAATAGTAAATGACATTTATTGTGCATTTATTTTGCTCCAGCTACAATTCTAAGCTCTTCATGATGTAACACATTTCATCTGTATGAACTCTCTATAAGTCTTATTATTATGCCCATTTTATAGGTGAAGAAATTGGGTACAAAAGGTTAAGTAACTTTTCCAACCTCACCCAGCTAAGAATGGTGGATCCTACATTTGAAGCCAGGTGGTCTGACTCCAGAGCCTCTATTCCTAACCACCACATTTCATTGTATCCTTCAAAAGAGCAAGTTAGATTGATGCCATCTATTAATCCATTGCTTTTTCTCTCGGCATTGGTTCAACATTAAGAAGCAGGCACTTAGTAGCAATTATCGGAGCTGTCTGCCCTCAAATATTGTTTAGAACAAATGCTGCTAAGGCAAGAAGACCAGCTCTAAATTGCTCTGCCTAGCTTCATGAGTTCTTATGTGGTAAACATTATTTCACTCCAATCAAAATTAAAAAGCACATCAAATTTGTGTGCTTGGGAATAATTTGCAGTATCTTGCCTGTTTCTGGCATCAAAGTAGGAGTTAGCTAGCATTCCAAAGGGTGGTAGGCAGATATCTTGCACTGACATTGCCTTGCAGAGGATTAAAGCATCACCAAATAAAACAAGAATAAAAAATGTCTCTGACAGCAAAGCTTCACCATCGCTCTCCTAGCTTTTGGTCAGGCTTAAACCATCAAGTCTACCCCAGTCTGATACCAGCAGATCCCACCCTTCTCTGGATTATTACAGGATTTGCATACCTCTCTTATTTTGACTGTCCTCACATGAAATTTGTGTAGTTGCTGAACTGTTCTATACATGTTCTTTCCCTTCAAAGCTTCTTCTTTGGGTTTCTTTTATACTCTATAGAGAGCTTTTGGTCATGGGATTCTAGAACAAGAAGGAACTCATGGAAGCATTTGGTAAACCCTGATGTGGGTTGAATTGTGTTCCCTAAAAGATATGTTGAAGCCCTAACCCCTAGTACCTCAGAATGTGAACTTCTTTGGAAATTGGTTTATTCCAGATAGAATCGATTAAGTTGAAATGAGATCATACCAGAGTTGGTTGGGTCCTTAATCCAATATGACTGATGTCCTTATAAGAAGGGGAGAAGAGGCAGATACACACTGGGGAAAAGGCCATGTGAAGATGGAGGAGGCAGACTTGTATTTACAAGCCAAGAAATGCCAAGGATTGCTAAAGCTAGAAGAGAGAGGAAAAGACTCTCCTCTACAGGTTTCCCATGGAGAAAGGCCCTGCTGACACTTTAATTTTGGACTTCTAGCCTCCAGAACTGTGAAAATAAATTCCTGTTGTTTTAAAACATCTAGTTTGTGTTACTTTGTTATGGCAGCCCTAGGAAACTAATAAAAACCCCTATTATTTTACAGAGGAATAAGCTAATGTTAAAAGAGGTTATACAGTATATCTTAGGGCACACAGCTAGTTAAAGAGAAGATTAAGCATCAGTACCTAAATGCCTTTTTTTTCCCTGTTCCTAAGCTTTTTAATGTCAAGTCAGCAAAAGGGAAACCTCACAGAAGGGAGGTGACATAGATACACCTGGTTGCTTCTATGTGTTCATGCCTATGTGCTCAAGCTAATTACACACGGGGGGGGGGGGAGGGGGGGGTAAAAAATGGAGAGACCAACAGTAACATTTAAGAACTTAAAATGAATAGATTTCCACACATGGCTAACAAAATATTAAACTTTCCTCCTAGGGAATTCCTGCTACTTTCTCAAATAAGATGGCAAAAAGCTCTGGATTATATAAGCCTTGCCTAATAACAGAAAACAGGCCAATAAACCAAGTCCTTGATCTTAAGGCTTGCATTTACAAACCTTATTCCTGTTGAAATTAAGCTTAAGTATAATTAATGTCTAAGAATTGCCTCTTGAAAACCTCCTTATTACTCATTGTGGCCTCTCTCTAAGACAAACTCTACAAATAAACTTACTACCATCCCACTTAAGTGGGATATGACTCCCAGGGATAAGCTTCCCTGGCACCAAGGGATTACTAACATGCATTAATCAGCAATGCATTTGGAGAAAGGGGGAAATAGTAAATAAAATAGAGTTTTTATGGCTAAGAGATTTCAAAGTGAGTTGGGAGGAAATAGTAAATAAAATAGAGCTTTTATGGCTAAGAGATTTCAAAGTGAGTTGGAAGGTCATTCTAGTGGTTACACTTATGCAGATATCTGCCAGATTTCATAAACTGCCACAGTAAACAAAGCCTCAAACAAAAGTGCTCCTGAGGGCCCTAGGGATGTCCGGACACCACAGGCAAGCCACATAGCCACATGAGATTAACAACCCCTCAGTGGGCCTTATCTAGGAATATATATAAATCTATTTCCCCAAAAGAACATAGGTATACTCATTTATGAATTCCCTAATCACAATCCTTCTACTCCTTTTTTCTGTACCTATAATTTTCAATTTACCTGTTAAGTATAGTTCTCTGAGACTAAAAGTCTTTGGATTGTTCATCTGATGGTTGAGCCCTGAAACCCAGCAGGTATGTGGTTAACTCCTACACTCCAGCTCTTCAGGTCTGCCCTGGACAACCAACTAAACCATAAGGATGGACCAGCCCCACCCACAAAACAAGGAGTATCTTCAACTGCAAGCAAAACAATTCCTTTCCTCTGTCCCATAATATCTATGTCTCCTCTCAGCCTGAAGCAGTCAGAGCAGACATTATATCACACCCCTCAAGACTGAGGAATGAAGAAAAATGGGGGGGTGGGGGTAACAACAGACCAAAGCAGATTTATTGTTATTGTAGTTGTTAATTGTGTGACTTGTAATATTGATACAAATAATTTTTTTTAATTTAAAATAAATAAATAGATTTGCCAAAGGATTGGAGTCAGATAAACAAGATGTCAAATTTCAACAAAGGGTAGACTGCAGAAAGCCCACAATAGTATATATAACATCAAATCCACACAAATTACAAGAAACCATTATTAAAAATATGAATATGGACATTTAGAAACAAATTTATTCTCCCCTGAATGCAAATGTGAATTTACCGAGAGCATCCTAAGCTAATCTCATTCCTTTCTTGCCAATTTCATTACTGGTAATAATTAAAGCTACCATTTATTGTGGAATTACTGCATGTAATGCCGTGTTCTAATTGCTTAGTAGTGCATGCCTCATTTCATTGACTCCTTACAACCACACTGAGATTTGTAGAAGTTAAGTACTTTCCTAGGTGAAGTGGGGGACATTGGGTTTGAACCCAGGTCCATCCGATTCCCAAAATTTCTCTTTTGCCCTGTCCTACTCACAGATAGCTTGACAGAAACTTTTAAGTTACTGGATCAGGGGAAGGGGTTAGATGCAGTTTATCTTAATTTTAGAAAAGCACTTGACAAAGTCTTCCCTAATCATATGTTGTAACAGGGATTAGTAATTATTTGAACAAACCGTTCCCAATGAGTGCTGCTTAATAGATCAATATCGAATTGGAAGAAAGTCTCTAGGATAGTGCCACAAAGCTCTGTTTGGGGTCCAATTCTTTTGAATGTTTTAATCAATGCATCAGATTAAAATGTTGAATGTGTGTCCACAAAAATCTTTAGAACATAAAACTCTGGGAGATAAGGGCACAATGGCCAACACAATAAAGTGTCAAAACCATCCCTGCAGGCAGCAATGCTGGGCTGAAAATATCAGGAGAAATTTAACAAGGATGAAAGTAAATTTCTACATTTAAGCTTTAAAACAACAACAGCAAACAATCAACTAGACAAATGCAAGGTGAGAGAAGCCCAGCTTAAGAGACTTTCATTTAAAAAAAAATCCTGACTTTTGTTTGATCACTGTTCAACCTTCCCTTCATCTAGAGTAATTGGGTGCCATTACTGGTAGCCATTACTGGCTGTGACTGGAAGCGGTGGTGGGTGTGGCTAGATCAGGGGCTGTAGAGCTGTCTAAAAGGAACAAATTTTGGGATCCAGCCATGCAGAGCCATACTGGAGTGTCAAATAAAATGGTCTGAGCAGAGTAGAGAACAACAGATGCAAAGCAAAGTGAAAGGAACAAGAGGCCTTAGGGC
>PVKH010042439.1:0-10824 GCA_004027955.1 Chaetophractus vellerosus
GTGGCGGGGGGTGGGGGTGGGGATGGGGGGGTTAAAAAAAAAAAAAAAACCTACTCAATGGGAGAAAATATTTGGAAACCATGTGTGACAGTTTGAGATTTTTGTGAATCCCCGAAACAGAAAGATTATATTGTAAACTAATCTATCCCTCTGAGTGTGATACCCCTTGATTAAATTAAATTCAGTGAGGGGCCTCTGATTAAGTTTACTTGATAAAATCAATTTAGGGCTTCTGATTGGGATACATCAATAAGGCATAATCAGGTTGAGTCCCTGCCCCCTTGGTGGGCCAATATAAACCAACACTTACTCAAGAAGACACACATGGGGAGAGAGCTCTGATATTTTTGATCCTGGGGTCCCAGGAAGAGATGAGTCATTTGCCTGATAGTTTGTAGCTGACATAGAAAGCCCTCAAAGACATGAGCCCTATGCCAAGAAAGAAGAAACCCTGAGAGACAAGCCCTATGCCAGCCTACAGCTGAGATTGGGAAGAAGCTGGGCCCACAAAGCCTCAAGAGGAAGAGGAAGCCCAGGAAGGAGAGACCAGGCAGAGATCAGCAACCACCGTACTTCAACATGTGACAAGTGGCTTTGGTGACAAAGCAACCTTGAGTTGGACTCTTTAGGGCCCTGTAACTTGTAACCCCAAATAAATACCCTTTATAAAAGCCAACAGATTTCTGGTACTTTGCTTCAGCACCCCTTTGGCAGACTATACATCACATGTCCAATAAGGGTTTAATATCCAAAATATATAAAGAAACCCTTCAACTTAACAATAAAAAGACAAACAACCCATTTTTAAAATGGGCCAAAGATTTGAACAGACATTTCTCCAACGAAGATATACAAAATGGCCAAAAGCACATGAAAAGATGCTCAATATCATTATCTATTAGGGAAATGCAAATCAAAACCAAAATGAGATACTATCACACCCACTAGAATGGCAATGATTAGAAGAATTAGAAAGTTACAAGTGTTGGAGAGAGTGTGGAGAAACAGGAACACTCATTCATTGTAAAATGGTGCAGCCACTGTGGAAAACAGTTTGGCAGTTCTTCAGAAAGCCAAGTATAGAATTACATATGACCAGGCAATCCCTCTGCTAGGTGTACACCCAAAAGAATTGAAAGCAGGGACTCAAACAGATATTTGCACATTGATGTTCACAGCTGTATTATTCACAATTGCCAAAAGTGTCCAACAGCTGATGAATGAATAAACAAAATGTGACACATACATACAATGGAATATTATTCATTCATAAAAAGGAACAAAGTCCTGATACATGCAACAACATGGATGAACCCTGAAGACCTCATGTTGCATGAAATAAACTAGAAAGAAAAAACAAATACTGTATGAGCTCACTGATATGAAATAATTAGAAAAAGGCAAATTCATAAACTCAGAATCTAGAATATAGGTTACTACAGGACAGGGTGGGGGCAGGGAATAGGAAGTTAAGGCTTAAAATGTAGAGTTTCTATTTGGGACAATGAAAATGTTTTGATAATGGTTGGTGGTGATGGTAGCACAACATTGTGAATGTAATTAACAGCACTGAATTATATAATTGAACGTGGTTAAAAGGGGGGTTTTAGGTTGTATATATGACACTAGAATAGAAATTTTTTTTAAAAATTCACGGAACTGCACAACCAAAAACTGTGAACCCTAAGTTAAACCATGGACTATAGTTAATAGCATAATTATAAAAATGTGCTTTCATTAATTGTAACAAATGTTCCACACCAAAGCAAGGTGTTACTAATAAGGTGATAAATGGGAACTCTGTATTTTATGCATGATTTAAAAATTAAATAAATAAAAAGTCTCATAATATTTATGCTTTCAGGATCTAGCCATCCCTAAATTAAGAGATAAATGAACTTGCAAATACACACTTAAGAGAACTAGATTCCAGGAATCCTTTAAAATATTTCTAAGATTTTTTTTAAAAACCCTATAAAATGACTTCTCTGTAAGCCTAAATATTATAAATTTGAATTTGTATATATTGTTTGATTGAAATAAGGCACACTTAGACCATTTAAGTTCCATAATACTATTATAAGAACTGTATTACTTCTGACATTCTAAAGGTAAAATTAATGGGCACAGAAACTTACAGAAGGTCAATAACAAGATAATTATTAATTTATATTTTAATTCTACTCAATGAATTCAAGTAGCACATGAGCAACTATAGGTTTTCATCTTGCTTTAATTCAGTTCCCAGTTCAATACTATATTGAATTAGCCCTAATATTCAAATTCAAAGGAAGTAGTTCAAAGTTTACTTTTACAAAAAATATGTTGTATCTTAAAATCTAGTATATAAATAAGGCTAATAAAATTAATACAGAAAGAAAAATGTCATGAAAAGGAAGAAACAAGTATCTTAACTAAAAAGGCTAACATGATCACTATAAATGAGCATCAAATTTGGTTTAGGGACTGTAAAATGTTGAAAATAACTGAAGCTGAGGGACAGGTACATGGGGGTTCATTATAATAGTATCTATATTTTTATGTTATGTGTGAAAATTTCCATAACACAAAGTTTAAAAATTAATTTGAAATATCCTATTAGTGAAATGATTTCATTATAGCACTATTTTAAGAGTGAAAATTGGAATTACTAAAGTATTCAAAGATAGAGAAATGGTTAAATAAACTGTGGCAATAAAACTTTGGGCCACTACATATCCATAAAAAATAGTAACATGTAGCACCAGAGAAAGCACTTTCTATTTAAAAAGATAATTTTATGAACATTAACCACAGATTTATATACAAGCATATATAGGACTAGTATATTATACTAATATACTAGGATTAAAATGCAGAAAAATGTAAATGTAAGATAGGTGGGAGTAACTGACTTTTCTTTTAAATTCCTTTCCTAGTTAAAAAAAAAAAACTCAAAAACTACATTAAGCTCTTCTACACCCATTTACTTTCATAAGTAGAAAAACATTTTAAAGTTTATAAACTACCTGACTTCTTCCCACAAAATACTAAATTTTAAATTTCAAACAATAAAATTATCTGACTTTGGAATTTTCTACAATCTGATGCTAAAGACCTAACATATTACACTGGCTGTAGTATGTAAAACTCTTTTCCCAAGTTAAAGCTCTTATAACGGATCCTCCCATTCCAACAAGGCACCCCATTACTACACGTCTGTCAAACTGACAATCTAAAAGAGGAGGTACAACTCGTGTCACTGGAAGAGAGAAGATAAAATTTTAATTTATGTATTATGAAAGCTTATTTGCCCTTACAATTCACATTTCAGCAAGCACATTAGAAAGTCAAATCACAGCAGCAATTCCATTTTCCAAATCAGAAAGACCAAATAAGACAACCTGCCTCTGACTCAGCAACTTTCTTTTTACTTTACAACCTGTACTTAAGATGCAAGGATAAGACTGAAACCTAACCTTCAAACTAAACAGCAAAACCAATGCAAAATTAGTATTTGTATTGGCAGGAAATGCTAGTGAAAATATGAGATATTTTAGACTTAATGGCAGATAAAAAGCAAATGTGTGCTATCTTTTGGGTTATGTAAAAATCCCTTGTGTATAGCTACAAATTAGCTTTTATGGCAGATACTTAACATGTTTCTTTATAGAGAGCACCTCAACCAAATAACCTTCAAAGTTCTGGCACCATGAATCGTTACAGCCTACACATCACTGCAGTCCCTTGTAATGTAAAACATTTGCGTTTTAAGAGGTCTCTGCACACCAACTCTTCTGCCAATTTATTCAGCTAAAAAAAAAAAAAGTTCAAGTTTATACTATAAAACATTATATTTACTCTCAACAACAGAACACAATTATTTACAAATTATACCGGAGTAAAATTACTTCAATGCACACCTTCAACATTTCTACCATCACAGTTTTTCTATGATCCAAAATAACAAGTCTAAACAACAATATATTAAGCGAGTTACTATGGCCAAAGCCAACTGCCCTGTAATCAGTTCACAAAATCAGTAATAAAAAGCTTAGGTCCCGAATTCCAATCAACACTTTTGCAAAATGGCCACAGGACACAACCAATGGGGGATAAGTGTGGATTTAGTCTCAGAAAACTTTGTCAGTACTAGAAAAACAAACCAAAGCAAGCCTACATGAGAGGCAGATCATCTACATGAACACATATATAAGTTCATTTCTGAATTCCCAGTCTCACACCAAGAAGGCAGTTCACCAACTCTCACTGTAATACAAAGAATAGGGCAGAGTATAAAATATAGGCTTTCTTCATAATTACACTGATTAATAACAGGTATCCTTTAATGCTCAGAGACGAAGTTTTCCTTTTGCAACTAATTTTGCTCTTATCACATATGCACAGAAAATCATACAACACTGGGGATTTCAGGTAGTTTAATACAAATGATCACCTCAAATCAAATATTTATTGAGAACTTAACCCGTTAGCACTAACTTCCTCTGGCTTACTATATTCTTCACCCTCTAAACAGTGGGACGGGAGGTTTGCACACAATTAAGTTGGCACAGTTAAGCCAATTGCTCTGACTATAATGTTGACAATCTCTCTGAGGCAAAAGCACACAAACAGCTGTGGGTTCACTAATATAGATGACACTTTCCCTCACGTCTGCATAAGTAACTGCGGTAACTGCCCTCCATTTTCCCGTGTGAAACAAACACATAATTCGAGGTGGGAGGGGGGACTATTTAAAAACTGGGTCATTCCTTATTTGTTCTGATGAGGCACGGCTGTCGGGAAGAAATAGGCCTAAGAAGCAGAAAAAGAAAAGGGGGAAAAGAACTGACAGCATCCTCAGTGCAGAAAAGTTACAGCTCTTTACAGGAGTCAGCACAAGGGGCTCATTAGTTGGTTTTATTTGTATTTAGTCACTCCCTAGTTGAATGGAAACTGCCTTTCTATGTCATCCCGGACAAAGAAGCCCTGAGAATCCGCCACCGTAAGGCAGAGGAAATGCCCTCAATTCACCTGCGGCACCTGCCCGGTCCCCCTGCCCTTCGCTTGCTCCGCCCCACGAGCCCCTCGGGCCCCCAGACCTCTCTAGGGACCACCTCCACCACCCCGGTCCTGGTTCTCCGCCTGTTCTCGGTCCCCGTCCCCCCCTGGGGGAACTCCGGCCCCCTCCCACTCCCCACCCGGGAGGGCGTAGCCGCGGGCCCCTCTGGCCCAGACCCCTCGCGCTCCTACGCAGGGGGGCGGGGAGGCCCTCCTCGGAGCAGCCTCACCTCTCAGGCTCCCGGGACTCCCCGCTCCCGGGAGCCGCGGAGAAACAAGGTCCGGAATGCCAGCCCCCGCCACTCTTGTCTCCTCGGCGACCCTTGCGGGCCGGCCACTTGGAACTCAGCTTTCCGAGTTGCTACCTGCCCAAGCGCTCTCGCTGCTCCCGGACGCGGGCCGGCGGGGGCGCGGCGCAGGACTCCTCCGCGAAGGGCCCTCGCCGCAGACTCACCTGCTGCCCGCCCCTCCTTCAGCGCCGCCCTGACACAGCCCCTTCCTAAGGCATGAAAGCGCCGGCTTCGCGGCCTGCGCGCCCTCGGCAGGGCCGGGCGGGGGACTAGCTCCAGCGGCCGCCGCCGCCACGGCCCGATCTGCGCCTGCGCCGCCTCACGAGCTCGGAGTCGAGGGCCGCCGCATGCGGCGAGGGGGAGCGGCCGGGAGCGCTAGTCAGCGCCAGCGCCTCGGCTCACGGGAGGCCGCGGGCCGTGCGGGCAGCGGGCCGTTTAGGAGCTGCCTGCAGCGCAGCCGCCCCAGCAGCTGAAGGCCATGTTTCTGTTCCCCTTTTCTTTTTTTTCTCCCCCTCCTTCCTCCCCTTTCCAGAGAACAGCACTTTCCTTACCCCCTCCCGCTCCCTTTCCTACTGCGGGGGTGGGTGGAGAAGGGCGTGGGGGAGGGGTGGGGAGGGGCGGGGCCGGGGAGGGGCCGCTCTGGAGACCCGCCCCCCGGGAGAGCAGGACCAGCTCAGCCGCCGCCCCCTTCCCCTGGCCGCGACCCCCGCAAGGCGCCGGGCTCCAGCGATGCCGACCGGAAAGCCCCCTCCTCCTCTCCACGCGTTGGCGCCGACCCAGAGACTAAGCTGCGGAGAAAGCCCACCGCGCTGCCGTGCACCCCTTCCTGCGGGGCGTGCTGTCGCGGTGTGGGGTGGGTCTGTTGCCTTGGCCTCGGGCAGGTGGCGACTGCCCCGCTCTGGTTTTTCGAAGACGGGAAAAGTGTAGCCGAGTGGCCCAAGGTGCCCAAGGACAGTCCCGGGATGGAGGCAGGTCTCTACACGAGAAGTTCACTTACCAGGGTGGGAATTGGAATTCCCACGCGGGACCGCGGGTCTGCGGGGCTGGGGAGAGGCCCGCCGGCTGGTGCTTCCCGAAGCGCTTTCCCCCGCTGCAGCGCCCCACATGGGACGGTGACGGCGCAGGGTGTCGCTCCCTCAGCCGAGATTTCAGGTCCGGAGCTCCGAATGTGGAAATTGCTCGTTGAAACAATCTGGACTCTTACCTCTGAAGTAAGTATCGCTTCCTTAGCTACGAAGACGCATGCAGAATCATTTCGCGGTTTCGAGTAATGCAAATATTGCAAGATATTTTTTGGCATTTCAAAGTCGTTATAGTAAATGAGAAAGAATAACAACTTGTTGTAAAGAGGAAGCAAATGGTTTTAAACAAATAAGGACAACTTTTTTGCATACTGGCAAAAAAATAAAAGGCTGGTGACTTCACAGATTCCATGGCAGGTCAAAGTTAGAATTGGTAAAATTTGTGCATATCTGGTGAGTATTCACACACGTAATGATCATTTTCCTAAGAATTATTCTCTTTATTCGATATGTATTGTTGCTAAAAAGTGTGGTATTACCATTGTCAATTTGCTTCTGAATCTGAGGTTGTAGATGATAATTGTAGAATGATAAATGTAGAAACTATTTTCCTAACCACATCAGCAGTCAGAATTGATTTAGAAGAAATGCACAGCAATAGAAATAAGACTTATTTAATAATAATTTGGAGTGGGTTTGGCTAAAAGTGCCTAATGGAAACCAATCTCTATCACTGACAGTCTGGACAACAGAAGTTTAAAAAGTAACTAATAGTTTGAAATTTAGTTTGTGGACTTTTTGTCCTTCCTTCCCTGAATGCAGACTAATTGATAGTTTTAAAATATTTCGTACAGAAAAGATTTCTTAATGTGTGCATGTCATTAATACTGAGGGATTGAGAGATTTTTTCCCTTCTTTTCCCAGTTTTTTGCACCCACAGAAATGAAAAATGAAAGTCAATATATCTCTTCCATTTGATTGACAGATTTTTCTCAATTTGAGATGTAGAATTTGAGAATTTCTTTTAATTTTTTCACAATTTTAATTGCTCTATAGATTTACCCTAGATTTTTGTTGTCATTTTCTACCCAAAGTGTCATAGAATGAACATTTGGTGCTCATTTTTTTATGAGGTAGCTATTCTTAGGTCTGGAAGTTTCTTGATTCAGCAACCTTCTCAAATTCGCTTTTACAAGCCTAGAACTGAAATAAGTTCTTTTTGATTTTTATTAGACAAAATATTTGTCTGCCTAGGGAGTGGAAGTGGCGTTTGGGAGTCCAATAACAATATAATCATTTTAATCATTATAGTATCATAGAGTCATCTGAGCCTATATAAAATGCATAAGAATAACTCAGCCCATTGATGAAGGGAATATACTATACACTTAGCAGAAAGCTTGTTCTTGCTACTTTCGGACTGGGCTTGGTGTTGACTTTCTGCAGATCTTGGATCTGCTTTGCAAAGAGGTTGAATGGAGAGATTGAAAATGTTCTTAAAATAAGCAAGATATTTTTGGTAGCCATCTTCAGTGCTACAGCATACCACATCATTTTCATCTTCCTGTTTGTTCTCTGAAAACTTCTAAACATTGCTTTTCACAGGAATATTCAAAGTCCTTTATACCACTGTATTTCTTTTTCTCAGTTTCGTTCAACTCTGTGTTTAACAGAAGCACTATGAATCTAGTTGTGGTAAATTGAATCATGTTCCCCCCACAAAGGCATGTTCAAGTCCTAACCCCTGGTCCTGTGGGTGAGAACTCATTTGTAAATAGGATCTTTAAAGAGCCTATCTGGAAGAGGCCAAATTGAATGAGGATGGGCCTTAATCCAGTATGACTGACGATCTTATAAGCAGAGGAAATCCAGGCAGACACGCAAAAGACTGAGCAGGAGAAGGAGTAGAAAAAGAGACCAAAAAAAACAGACCATCATAGGACAGAGGCAGAGATCAACTATTCTCAAGCCACCACCTGAACACTACAGTTTTCAGAGAAACTATGGCTTGCTAATACCTTGATTTTGGACTTCCAGCCTCCAAAACTGTGAGACAATAACTTCCTGTTGTTTAAGCCAACCAATCTGTGGTATTTTTGTTATAGCAGCCCTGGCAAACTAAGATATTAGTAGTTTAATCTGATTATAATTAATTATTTTTGTAATTTATTAATATCTGACTTTCATGGTAGATTGTAAGTCCTGTGGGGTAAGGTTCACATCTTCCATGTCCCCAGTACCTGGCAAAGTATCTCATATATGGTAGGTACTCAGAAATATGAGATTACTGTCCTCATAAACAAAGTATATTTATCATATCTATATGATGAATAACTGAAATGAATCAGTCTATGCTTCTCTCACTTTCTTCCACTCCAACCTTGGGCAGTTACTTAACCTCATCTGTAACATGGGTAGAGTAATTGTTAAGAATTAAGACCATTCATAATTTACAAGGAGCTATGACTACCAAACAGATCAACTTAGTAATTAATACTTAACACATGTAATATGCAGCCTCTCAGATGGCTTTCAGTGGTCCTGGTCTCCTAGTCTTTGTGAAATCCTCTCCCCTCGATTGTGGGGTGGACTTATTGACTGGCTTCTGACGTAGGATATATCAGAAGCTATGGGATGTCGCTTCCAATATTAGGTTATAAAAAAAGACTGTGGCTTCAGTCTTGAGTCCTCTCTCTCATTCCCTTGGATTGTTTGCTCTAGGAGAAGCCAGTTATCACATCAGCCTGTGATAACTATTTGAGGCCTATGTGAGTGAGTTCAGAAGTGGGACCTCCCTAGGATGAGTTTGAGATGACTGTAGCCCCAGTCAATACTGCTTGGAGCCTTATGAGAGTTCTTGGGCCAGAACACTCCTAGATTCTTTACTCACGTAAACTGAGATAATAAATGTTTGTGGTTTCTAGCTAAATATTCGAGTAATTTGTTACACAGCAGTAGATATCTAATACAGCATAGAAGTGCCTAGAAGATAGCATGTGCTCATTCTTAGTAGCTCTTCTTTTAGTGATTATAACTGGGTCCATCCAGCATATGATACTTAGCATCCTATAATGGTGATCCAACCATACTTTAATATCTTGATAGTGTTTAATATTGCTGTAAGAGAAGGTATCCAGAAGTAGAAAGACTGACTTTATTTAATCTTTTATAGACTATCTTTGTTCCATAAATCTTGTTAAAATGTATTTCAAATGCTGTGTAGAATTTACTTCCAAAAACAATGCACTGGACTTATGTCTTTCTTTCTGTGCTGCCATAACAGTCCACACGACCATCCTGGCCAGTGCTCTAAAGAGCATCAAACAGTGCTGAGAAAAGAGGAAAATGCCAGGTTCTTATCAGGCTGTGCTCCACAGTCATCATCCGCTGTCTAACTAAAGATGAAGCCTGGTTACACTGGCGAATTTGAAATCATTGATGATCACAGAACTGTGAAAATTGTTGTAAACCTCACAAGCAGGTTAAACAAGTGTGAAGTGATTAGTCCCAGATTTGATGTGCAACACAGAGATCCAGAAAAATTTCAGAATAACCTGCTTCCGGCCTGTCAGTTTGATTTCATTGTACTGACAACCTCAGCTGGCACCATGGACCTCCAGAAAGCAAAAGACGAAAACACACAGGAGGGAAAATCCTGGGATTCTTTTTCTGGGGATGTAATACATACATACAAATAAAATGCCGCAATGGACTCTGAAAAACAAAAAAATAATGCAGTGGGGCAATGGGCAGGAATAGGTAGGGGGGTAGGTAAAACAAAATTAGACATATGTTGTGGTGGGATGATAAGTAATTGAGAGTTCCTTATGCTCTGTACTTTTTGTGTCTTTGAAATTTTTCGTAATAAAAGGGTGGTGTGTGTTTTCAGTATTCCATAAAATCATAAGTTTGAAGTTGAGGGGGAATCCTTAGAGATCATCTAGTCTAATTAACACATTTGATAGTTGGGGAAATTAAGTCCCAGGAAGGTTTTTTTACTTACCCAGAGTCTCTCAGTCTCATTTTTGGTCATTTTGTATTTGAAAATTGAGGAGAAATGACTAAACTCATAGCTCTTTATTTTGCCAAACAAAATAACTTGCTCCAGATCTCCTAGGATAGCCTCCATAGCATGAAAATTTGAGGCTGGTTTCCACTTTCCAGTGGGTGTTGGAGTTGGGAAGGGTGTTTGGTCCCAACCCCACTCACCAATTTTGGAAAACATGGTATTTGAAGGTTCAGTGCTTCACACCACAGGCACTCGTAGCCACTATTTTAAAAAGAGGTGTGGGTACAAATAGCATGTTGAATAGCATCAACAAACATTGGATCTGCTTTATTAATATATCTAAATGACCCAGTGTCCCAGGCTCCACAGGGAGCATTAGCGCATATTTGTGCTCCGCTCCCAGTCTTCTCTGGTTTGCATCTCTGTCTTAGCATTATCAGAATGGGCACATCTAAAGTCTTTT
>PVKH010042440.1:0-10848 GCA_004027955.1 Chaetophractus vellerosus
AAAAACAAATAAATAATGCAAATTTTAAAAGCTGAGAAGTTACTCCTAACCAGGAAAAGATGGAGTTTTTAATAATTGGTGCTGGTGCAATTGGATAGCCATTTTTTTAATCATATTTTTAAAAAACTCCCCCACCCCCCAAAAAGCCATTTAAAGGAAGATAAAATTAGATCCATATCTCATAACATACACAAGAATAAACTCCAAACGGATGAAGGAAACTATATAAGTTCTGAAAGAAAATATAGGTAAATTCCTTTATAACCTGGATGTAGGGAAAGATTTTCTAACTTTGACTCTAAATCCGGATGTATGGGGAGCAGATGTAGCTCAAGTGGTTGAGTACCTGCTTCCCACGTATGAGTTCCCAGGTTCACTCCCCGGTACCTCCTTAAAAAAAAAATCCAGATATAAAAAAAGAAAAGATAAATAAATTTGATGGCATTAAAAAATTCTTTTTTGCATGTCAAAAAATCATAAATTTAAAAGACAACTGACAAACTAGGAGTAAATATTTGCAATATATATCCCAGATAGAGGGCTAATATCTTGAATATATAATATATAAAGGACACTTAAAAATCAAGGCAAAAGACCACAAATACAACTGAAAAATGGACAAAAGAAAAGCATACACATACAAAAATATTAAAATGTACCTTAAACATAGGAAAATATACTCAATCTCACTTATAATTGGAGAAATGTAAATTTTTTTGGTTACATATCCCTCCCCTTTTCTGCTTGCTCTTGCTGTGTGTTCATTTTTTTGTGTGTGTTCTTCTATGTTTGCTTTGTTTTTTTCTGCTGTGGCGATGCGCTGAGTTAGCTCACTGTGCAGGCGGCTTGCCCCGCTTGTGGGCAGGTCTGCTTCCATTCCCAGGAGGCTTTTTGTTCCATTCACGGGTGGCTTTTGCTCCGTTCGCAGGCAGCTTTGCTCCATTCACAGGTGGCTCGCCCTGCCCATGGCAGCTTTTGCCCTGCCCGTGGCAGCTTTTTGCCCTGCCCACAGCGGCTTCGCCTTCTCAGGCGGTCTGCCCACTCGGAGAGGTCCCCAGGAACCGAACCCGGGGCCTCCCATGTGGTGTACCGGCGCCCTATCCACTGGGCTATACAGCCGGCCCCAGGAGAAATGTAAATTGAAACTACAATGAAATATTTCTTTCCTTCCAGACTGATGAAAATGAAAAAGTATTACAACATATTCTGTTGGAAAGGTTGTGGGGAAACAGACACTCTCATACATTGCTGGTGGGAATACAAATTGGCACAACCTTTTGGAAGGGGAATTTGGGAATATCAAACAAATCTACATATACATTCATCTTCTGACCCAGGAATCCCATCTCTAGGAATTTACCTGAAAGATACACCTCCAACAATCAAAAACACATATGCACAAGATTATTCACTGCAATATTGTTTATAATGGCAAAATATTGGAACCAACCTAAATACTCATATATGGGAGAATGGCTGAAAATACCATAGCAAGAGTTCTCAAACTTTTTGGTCTCAGGCCCACTTTTGCATGCTGATAAATTATTGAGTACCCCAATGATCTTTATGTGTGTTATATCTATTGATATTTACCATCTTTGAAATTAAAATGCAAAAAAGATTTTAAATACTTATTTATTTAAAATAACAATAGTGAATAAAAACAACAAAATGAAACAAAAATAACAACAGTGAGTTGTAATGGTTTGAGAGTTTTATCTAATTATGAATTCCAAAAATATAAATTGAATCATGCTTGTAAACTGATCTGTTCATCTGGGCATGATTGGTTTATGATTGGGACGTTAACTGCCTCGTCCATGGGACGTTGAGCCCCACCCCTTGGTGGGTGTGGTCTCAAGTATAAAAGGCAAGACAAAAGACAGAGATTGGAGAAACAGATTTGAGAAACAGTTATGATGTTGGAGAGGAGTGCTCCAGGAGAAGACAAGTGAGCCGTTTGCCTGATAGTCTACAGCTGGCCTTGTGGAGAGACGCAACACATAGAGAGCCTCATGGTCTACAGCTGAACTTGTGGAGGAAACAGAAGCTAAGCCTGGAGAGAAACAGCCCCAGGAACAGAGGAACCCAGAAGCCTGAACACTGGAGACATCGGCAGCTGTCTTGCTCCAACACGTGGACTTTGGTGAGGGAAGAAATTTATGCTTTGTGGCCTGGTAACTGTAAGCTTCTACCCCAAATAAATACCCTTTGTAAAGACTGACCAATTTTTGGTATATTTCAAAAGGCACCCCTGTGGTTGACTAATACATTAGTATTTATGTTAACATAAATAACGTATTTTAGTTATTCCCAAACAAAAAAAAAACATAGTAAGAGTGGTATAGCTTACATTTTTGCAAATCTTTTTAAAGTTGGCTTACTAGAAGACAGCTGGATTCTTATATCTGTTTCTGCCTTT
Source organism: Chaetophractus vellerosus (assembly GCA_004027955.1). Lineage (NCBI taxonomy): Eukaryota > Metazoa > Chordata > Mammalia > Cingulata > Chlamyphoridae > Chaetophractus > Chaetophractus vellerosus. The sequence continues at coordinate 2,423 of PVKH010042440.1, forward strand.
GATCTTTTGCAATATATTGATTTGGTTGAAGTATATGAAAAATTCTTTCCTCACACAGATAAGTAATTAGAAGAAGGAGTATTTTACACTGAGACTTGAAAAGTGGTAATTTCTTAAAGCTTAGTTACAATGTGGAATGTGAAACAGTATCAATGAAATTTTGTACTCTGACATTAAAATTCATTGGTCTATTTTATACTTTATGTGGAAACTTTACTCATATATGCATTTGTAGTATCATGCATTGTTTATTTGAAAAGTATTGGTTCACTGAGTGATTCAGGTCTTCCAAAGTTGACACATTGGTAACAAATGTCAGTTGTTTTCTTTGAAGTGACAGGCTCACTTCATTCATTTTTCTAGAAAATGACTGCTAAATACCCAAATAGTAAGAGTTTGTTGTTCTTTGAAGTAAAAATGGTGTGTGTGTGTGTGTGTGTGTGTGTTTGGTGTGTTTCTTGGCTCTGCTCACTGAGAAGAAGCAATGACACCATAGTAGCAATGAGCACACATAGCACCTAGATCTTGATTTCTAAACACCATTCTCCACTAAATGGAAATAGGCCTCTTTGAGAAAAAGCGTGATTCCAGGACTGGGATTTGGAAAAATATAAGATGAGACTGGCATACAATGCCAGTAAGGGTAGTTCTTACAAAAAATGATGGAGAGATGTTTAAAAGACATGGAAGGGAAGCAGATGTGGCTCAAGCATTTGGGCGCCCACCTACCACATAGGAGGTCCTGGGTTCAGTTCCCAGTGCCCCCTAGAGAATATGAGCAAGACAGCAAGCTGGCACAGTAGTCAGGCATGGCAAGCTGACACAACAAGATGATGCAACAAGGAGACACAAAGAGGACACAATGAGAGACACAACAAAGCAGGGAGTGGAGGTGACTCAGTGATTGAGTGCTTCTTTCCCACATGGGAGGTCCTAGGTTCTGTTTCCGGTGCCTTCTAAAGAGAAGACGAGCAGACACAGAGAGTGCACAACGAATGGACACAGAGAGCAAACAGCAAGCACAAACAACAAGGGGAGAGAAATTAATAAATAAAATAAATCTTAAAAAAAAACAGACATGGAAGCCAGCCAAATATGAAGTACTCTGTGCATCAAAATAAATGATAGTAACACTGATATAATTCATAGAACAACAGATATTAAACAGGCAGGAACTGTCTGAAATAACTGTTCTGGGACTCTGGAGGCCAGAAGAACACTGTACAACATCCAGGGAAGAGCAGGAGGAAGAAGCTGATAAACTGCAATAAATAACAGTGAGTAGCTCTCTCCATTTGGTGACTGCTGGTGCCCACCCCCCACTCTCGTGGTAGACCATGTTGGGGTCCAGTCCCTGGCTAATTACTGCTGACAGAAAGGGACATAAAAAAACCTTTCCCCCAAGAACAGGGGTGGGCATGGCCAAACACTGATCACAGCTTTTGATTAGTGAATTTGGATCACTGGGCCCCACTCTGAGCTACTGTTTCAACTTATCCTGGACAAAGATGGCAGCAGCCATTGTTTCAACCTTGCCCTGGACAGGAGTGGAGATGGTGGAGATTTAAAGGCTCAGTGCCTCCTCAGGACTGCAAGCAACAGTTTGCACAAGGGCAGCATTTGCTCGGCAGGCCAGGAAAGCACAGTTTCAGGAAACTGTCAAAAAGTCTTTTGGTGACCTCCTAATCTTCTCCCAAGGGCACTTTGGAGCCAGTCTCCACTCCCTTTGTGAGTCCCAGGCCCTGTTTTCACTCAGAAATATTTACTTGAGAAAGTCCTCTATGGGGTGACCTTCCTACCAGAATTTGCCCTTCAGGAGAAAGCAGCTAGAAACAATGAAAGGAGTGTACAAAATAATAGAGGCAAAATTAAAACAAACAGAACAAATCAAGATTCCCGGAGAAGGAATAGAGGAAATGAAGCTTTCTCCTGGAGGTGAAACAATTGCACAAAAAAATGCAGTCTTAAAAATTATACCACATACCCAGGGCAAGAATCAGATGAAGAGGAACTGAAAGAATTTGATCAGGGAACCAGCTGTAGCTCAATTGGTAGGGTTCTGATTTACCACATGGGAGGCCCTGGGTTCGGTTCCCGGGGCCTCCTCGAGAAGGCAAAGCCGCCGCGAGCAGGCAAGCCGCCATGAAGCAGGCAAGCTGCCACGAGCAGGCAAGCTGCCGCGTGGTGAGCTGGCTCGGTGGGATGCCATGGCAGGGGGAGACAAGCAGACACAGAAGAACGCAAAAGCAAAATGAACACAGCGAGAACAAGCAGCAAGGGGGGGATATATAAAAATAAATAAAAATAAAAATCTTTTAAAAAAAGAATATGATCAGTTAAATATGGACTATTCTAAAGGTATAGAATAAGGTGGACTAAGTGTCAAAGAAAAGCCTTAACACTAAGCCAATCAACAATAAAATCCTAGGCAAGAGAGAGAAAATGACCTGCAGAATAAACTCATCAAGATAATCAGATGCTGAGAACTGGCTGTAGCTCAATTGGTAGGGCTCCGGTTTACCACATGGGAGGCCCCGGGTTCTGTTCCTGGGGCCTCCTCGAGCAGGCAGACCGCTTCAAGAAGGCAAGCTGCCACAGGCAGGGCAAGCCCCCATGAGCAGGGCAAGCTGGTGAGCTGTCTCGGCGGGTTGCCGCAGTGGGGGAAGACAAGCAGACACAGAAGAACGCAAAAATAAACACAGCAAGAACAAGCAGAAGGGGGGGGGGATATATAATAAAATAAAATAAAATAAAATATAAAAATCTTTAAAAAAAAAGATAATCAGATGCCTAGAAATGAGCAAAGATTTACAAACCATACTAAGAAATAGAAAGATATGGCCTAGTCAAGGAAACAATACTTTAGAAGACACACAGGATTTTGAAAAACTAATCAAAGATGTTCAAACAAATCTCATAAATCAATTCAAGGAGATAAACAAAATCTTCATCTGTTTTTTAAAAAAGATTTATTTTATTTATTTATTTCTCCCCACCACCTCATTGTTTGTGCTTGCTGTGTTTGTTCATCTTCCTTTCAGGAGGCACCGGGAACCAAACCTGAGATGTCCCATGTGGTAGGCAGGAGCTAAATCATTTCAGCTACATTCATTTCCCAGAAATCTTCATCTTAATATACCTTTCTCTTTAAAGAGGGAAAGAGATATTAAGAAGATAAAGGAAATTAAGAAATAAAGGCTATGAAGAGATAAAGGATATTAAGAAGCCACTGTGTAAGCACAAAGAAGAATTCGAAAGTATAAAAAGAAACATAATGGAAGTTACAGCAGTGAAAGTCACAATATAAGAGATTAAAAATATACTAGAGGCATTCAAAGCAGATGTGAGCAGGCAGAAGAAAGAATCAGCAAACTAGAAGACAGAACAATCAAAATCTTACAGACAGAAGAACAGATAGAGAAGAGAATGGAAAAATTGAGCAGTGTCTCAGGGATTTAAATGACAGCATAAAGCACACAAACATATGCACCATGGGTGTCCCAGAGGGGGAAGATAAGGGAAAGGGGGCAGAAAGAACATTTGAAGAAATAATGGCTGAAAATTTCCCAATTCTTACAAAAGATATAAATGTACAGGTTCAAGAAGCACAACGTACTCCAAACAGAACAAATCCTAATGGATCTACTCTTAGCCACGTACTCATCAGAATGTCAAATGCCAAAAATAAAGAGAGAATTCTGAAAGCAGTAAGAGAAAAATGATTCATTACATACAAGTGATCCTCAATAAGAATAAGTGCCAATTTCTCATCAGAAACCATGGAGGTGAGAAGGCAGAGGTATAATGTATTTAAGATATTAAAAGAGAAAAAACTGCCTACCAAAAATTCTTTATCTGGCAAAACTGTCCATCAAAAATGAGGGAGAGTTTAAAATATTCATAGCTAAACAGAAACTGAGAGATCATCGAGAGACCTGCCCTATAAGAAATACTAAAGGGAGTTCTGCAGGCTGAAAGGGAAAGATAGGGAGAGAGGCTTGGGGTAAAGTAAGAAATGAAGATTATCAGAATGGGGAGCTAAAAGGTTAAAAAGAGATGAGAGAGAGAGAGAGAGAGAGAGAGAGAGAGAGAGAGAGAGAGAGAGAGAGAGAGAGAGAGAGAGAGATGACATATAAAAACCAAAGGATAAAATGGTTGAAGTAAGTACTGCCTTTAGTTATAACATTGAATGTTAATGGATTAAACACCCCAATCAAAAGACATTGATTGGAAAAATGGATTAAAAAGTATGATCCAACCTTATGTTGTTTAAAAGAGACTCATCTTAGACTCCACACACAAATAGGTTGAAAGTGAAAGGTTGGAAAAAGATATTCCATGTAAACAGTAACCAAAAAGGAGCTAGTATAGCTATACTAATATTGGACAAAGTTTACTTTAAAAGAAAAACTGGTAAAAGAGACAGGGAAAGACATATTTTAATAAAAGGGACAATCCACAGAGAAGAAATAATCATAAATATTTATGCACCTAACCATAGTGCCCCTAAACACATGAGAAAAACACTGGCAAAAATGAAGGGAGAAGGGGGCCGGCTGTAGCCCAGTGGATAGGGTGGTGGTTCACCACATGGGAGGCCCCCGGTTCAGTTCCCGGGGGCCTCTCCGAGTGGGCAGACCTCCTTGAGAGGGCAAGCTGCCATGGGCAGGGCAAAAAGCCGCCACGGGCAGGGCAAGTCACCCACGAGCAGAGCAGAGCTGCCCACAAGCGGGGCAAGCCGCCTGCGCAGTGAGCTGACTCGGTGCGTCGCTGCAACGGGGGGAGACAAAGCAGACACAGAAGAACGCAAAAATGAACACAGCAAGAACAAGCAGAAAGGGGATATGTAACAAACAAACAAAAAAAGAATTATTAAAAAAAAATGAAGGGAGAGGGGCCGGCTGTAGCCCAATTGGTAGGGCACCGGTTTTCCATATAGGAGGCCCCAGTTTCGGTTCCCAGGGCCTCCTCGAGCGGGCAGACTGCCTTGAGAAGGCAAGCCGCCGCAGGCAGGGCAAGCCACCACAGGCAGGGCAAGACCCTGCGAGCAGGGCAAGCCACCACGAGCAGGCAGGCCGCCGCGTGGTGAGCTGACTTGGCAGGTCGCCGCAGCGGGAGGAGACAAGCAGACACAGAAGAATGCAAAGATGAACACAGCGAGAACAAGCAGAGAGGGGGGATATGTAATAAATTTTAAAAAATGAAGGGAGAAATAGACATCTCTGCAATAGTTAGAGACTTCAATACAGAACTCATGAATAGATAGAACATGTAGACAGAGGACCAATAAGGAAACAGAGAACTTGAATAATATGGTAAATGAAGTAAACCTAACAGACATATACAAAACATTGCACTGCAAAACAGCAGGATAAACATTCTTCTCAAGTGCACATGGATCATTGTCCAGGATAGACCACATGTTGGATCACAAAACAAGTCTCAATAAATTTTAAAAGATTGAAATTATACAAAGCATTTAATGGAATGAAGCTGGAAATCAGTAACAGGCAGAGAACTGGAAAACTCACAAATAAATGGAAGTTAAACAATAGACTCTTAAACAATCTGTGGGTCAAAGATGAAATTGCAAGGGAAATCAGTAAATATCTCAAGATAATTGAAAACAAGAATACAACATATCAAAACCTATGGGATACAGGAAAGGCAGTGCTGACAAGGAATTTTATAGCCCTAAATGCTTACATGAGAAAAGAAGAGCTAATGTCAAAGACCTAACTGCACACCCGGAAGAACTAGAAAAAGTAGAGCAAACTAACCCAAAGCAAGTAGAAGGAAAGAAATAAAGATTAGTGCAGAATTAAGTGAAATTGAGAATAAATAAACAATAGAAGAATTAACAAAAACAAAAGCTGGTTCTTCGAGAAGATCAATAAAATTGACAAACCCTTAGCTACACAGATAAAGAAAAAAAGAGAGACAATGGAAATAATAAAATCAGAAATGAGAGTTGGGGCATTACTACTGACAAACAGAAATAGCAAGGATATTAAAAGGCTGCTTTCAACAACTGTATGCTAACAAATTAGGTAACTTATATGAAACAGAGAAATTCCTAGAAACACACGAACAACCTACACTGAGCCTAGAAGAAGCAGAAGACCTCAACAGACCAATTACAAGTAAAGAGATTGAATCAGTCATCAAAAACCTCCCAACAAAGAAAAGCCCAAGACCAGATAGATTCACAGTTGAATTCTACCAATCACTCCAAGAAAAATTAACCAATCCTGCTCAAACTCTTCTTAAAAAATTGAAGAGGAGGGAACACTACATAACTCATTCTATGAGGCCAACATCACCCTCACACCAAAGCCAGATAAAGATACTACAAGAAAATAAAATTATAGACCAATTTCTTTTATGAACATAGATGCAAAAATCCACAACAAATTACTTGCAGGCAGAATCCAACAGCACATTAAAAGAATTATAGACCATGATCAACTGTGTTTTTTTTTTTTTTTAAAGATTTATTTTTTTTTAATTTATTACATATCCCCCCCTTTCTGCTTGTTCTTGCTGTGTTTATTTTTGCATTCTTCTGTGTCTGCTTGTCTCCCCCTGCTGCGGCAACCCGCTGAGTCAGCTCACCGGCTTGCCCTGCTCGTGGGGGCTTGCCTTGCCCATGGCGGCTTGCCTTCTCAAGGCGGTCTGCCCACTCGAGGAGGCCCCAGGAACCGAACCCAGGGCCTCCTATGTGGTAAACCGGCACCCTACCAATTGGGCTACAGCCGGCCCCCTCAACTCTGTTTTATGCCAGGTATACAAGGGTAGTTCAACACAAGAAAATCAATTAACATAATAAACCACATTAACAAAACAAAGTGGAAAAGCCACATGGTCATCTCAATTGACACAGAAAAGGCATTTGACAAAATCCAGCATCCTTTCTTGATAAAACACTTCAAAAAAAAAAAAAAAGGAATAGAGGGAAAGGGCATATGTGAAAAATCCACAGCTAACATCATACTCAATGCTGAAAGATTGATAGCTTTCCCTCTAAAATCTGGAATAAGTATGTCCACTGTCACTACTGTTATTCAACATTGTGTTAGAAGTTCTAGCCAGTTAAGCAAGAAAAAGAAATAAAAGGCATCCAAAATGGAAAGAAGTAAAACCTCCACTATTTGTAGATGACATGATCCTATATATAGAAATTCCCAAAAAATCTACAACAAAGCTACTAGTGCTAAAAAACAAGTTCAGCAAAGTGGTGGGATACAAGATCAATGTGAAAAATCAGTAGTGTTTTTATACACTGGTAATGAGCAATCTGAGGGGGAAATAAAGAAAAAAATCCATTTACAATAGCAACTAAAAGAATAAAATATCTAGGAATAAATTTAACGAAGGATTTAAAGGACTTGTACACAGAACACTACAAAATATTGGTAAAAAGAACTCAAAGAAGACCTGAATAAATGGAAGGACAGTACATGTTCATGGAATGGGAGACTAAATATCATTGAGCTCAATTCTATCTGAATTGATTTATAGATTCAATGCAATCCCAATAAAAATTCCAACAGCCTACTTTGTGGAAATGGAAAAGCCAATTATTAAATTTATTTGGAAGGTTAAGGGTCTTCAAATAGCCAAAAACATCTTGAAAAGGAACATCTTGAAAAGACTTTAAAGCTTATTACAAACCTACAGTGGTCAAAACTGCATGGTACTGGCACAATAGACATATAGATTGTATTAGTTAGCCAAAGGGGTGCTGATGCAAAATACCAGAAATCAGTTGGTTTTTATAAAGGATATTTATTTGGGGTAGAAGCTTACAGTTAGCAGTCCATAAAGCGTTAAGTTACTTCCCTCACCAAAGTCTATGGTCACGTTTTGGAGCAAGATGGCTGCTGACATCTGCCAGGGTTCAGGTTTCCTGGGTTCCTCTCTTCCCGGGGCTTGCCTCTCTCTGGGCTCAGGCTTGCATCTCTCCACAGGGCCAGCTGTAGACTATCAGGTGAAGGGCTCGGCTCTTTTCCAGGAGCCTTCTCTCCTTCCTCATGATCAAGCTCCTCTATGTGCTTACTTCCCTAGGCTCCAGCATTAAAATTCCAAAATCCCTTCTCTGCCGTGCGGTTTTTCTGTGAGTCCCTACCCACCAAGGGGGCGGGGATGCACTGTCCTACTGACGTGACCCAATCAAAGCCTTCATCATTATTTAGTCAAGTAAAAGTAAAACCTCTGAATCCAATACACTCTAATATGCCCAGAAGAAAAGATCAGTTTACAAACATAATCCAATATTACTTTTTGGAATTTATCAATAATACCAAACTGCTACATAGACCAATGGAATCAAATAGAGAATTCTGGAATAGACCCTCACATCTACAGCCAATTGATTTTTTTTTTAAAGATTTATTTATTTTATTACATATCTCCCCCTTCCCCCC
>PVKH010042441.1:0-10824 GCA_004027955.1 Chaetophractus vellerosus
TGTTGAGTTACAGTAGTTTAAGGACTGTACATAGGAGGAAGGGTTGCAGCCCATCTCCATGGTGTTGTATGCATACCATCACTCACTGCCCCATGTATACAGGACATAGAGATGGTCACGCTTGGAGAACTTGAGGGTGGTAAGGTTATTTGGGTAATGGTCCTTGATTGTGATCACTTCTTTTGCATTTCCAAAAGTGGGTGGGATTGTGCACAAGCAAGGCTTTGGGAGAAGGCACTTTGACGCTATTAAAGCTACTCTCTGCAATTCTTTGCTCAAGGCAATCAAAGTCCCCTCTGACCTGCACCAAGGAGGCCACTGGAGAGTTGGCAGCTTGGATCTGCTGGACCACCATCTTGAGCCTCTGTTCTGGGTGAAGCTGCTAAGATCTCATATTTCTTCCTCCAATTATTCCAGCAATTTCTGAAGCTTCTGTCTCAAGTAACCAAGGTCCCCTGTAGTGTCCACTTTGCAATGTGCTTCTTCCAGGTAGAGTCTGCCAGCTCTCAGATGTCAGAGGAAATTCTGCAGGCCCCCATCTTCCATCTAGGAAAGAAGGGAAATGCTGGCTCACATTGTGTCCAAGAAGATGCCTGTAGCTCCCCCTACTGGTCCCTCAGCTTGGCCTGGCCAGGAACACATGCAGCTCTGAGAGAATCACTGTGAGGTGGTGGCAGAGGTGAGAGTGCCTGGAGTGCTTGGGCCCCACCTTTCTAGTCAGAGGAGCTGACCATGGCTTTTAATGAACAAATTCAGAACATTGGGGATCTGGCTCTGAGGATGGCCATCATTAGAACCCTCCCAGGGAAATGTGTTGGAGGAGTCTTAGGAGGAAATGTTTCCTCAGGGCTGCAGAGGATAAGTTCAAGGGCTGAATTTGCTGGGCAGGTCAAGAAAGCTCAGTTTTGGGGAATAGAGGAGGAAACTCCTGGCATGCTTACTGATTTCCTCCCCAGGACACCTAAAAGTTGGACTATGACCCCTTTGTTGGTCCCTGACCCTATTTCAGGTGTGAAAGACTGACTTGGGAAACTCCTTTTCAGTGCACACCTTCCTAGAATTTGTCATCCAGGCAAAAACAGCTTTAGACAAGGAAAGAAAGCATGGAGGCTGACAGCGTGGGGCAAAGGCTTGCCTGCTTTAAACACATGGGTGAGGAAGGTCTGTTTTCTCAGAAAAGGAAGGAGTATTCAGACTCTGATAAACAGGAGAACGTGATATGAGGGCTGAAGCACAAGAAAATCTCTATACTACCACCAGCTGGTTATAAAATCAGAAACAAACTTTTCAGGGAATAAATCCCGGAATTAATATTTTAAAATATTAAAATTTACAGTGTACAACAAAAGAGTAGAACACAAACAAAGAAACAGGGAATTATGACACATCCAAAGGAAGAGGATAAAAATCCAGAAAACACCAACTAAAATGATGACAATGTGGACATACCAAATAAAGCCTTTAAAAAAAGAAGATCTTAAAAGTGCTCAAGGAGATGAAGGAAAATACAAACAAAAGATTAAAGGACATAAGAAAAATAATGAATGAGCAATGTGAGAATCTTAGTAAAGAGGTAGAAATTTTAAAAAGGAAACAAATGGAACTACTGGAGTTGAGGTTCCCAGTAACAGAAAGGAAAAATTCCCAAGAAGGTTTCAAGAGCAGATTGGAGCTGGCAGATGAAAGAATCGATGCAATAGAATAAAAGACACTTGAAATGAGTCAAGCTGAATAACAGAAAGAAAACAGAAATTGCTAAAAGTGAAAATGGCATAGGACACCTTTGGGACACCATCAAGTGCACCACAATATGCATGATGTGAGACCCAAAATTTGAAGAAACAGAGAAAGTGGCAGTAGCCATATTTAAAGAAATAATAACAGAGAACTTCCCAAACCTAGGGAAAAGATGTGAACATGGATGTCTAAGAAGCTTAGAGAACACCAAACTGGATAAATATGTATAAAAATACACCCTATCATATATTGACCACACTATTGGATGCAAAGGACAAGGAGACAGTCCTAAATGTTGCAAGAGAAAAGCAACATGCTATGTACAATGGAATCCCAATTATACTGAGTGCTAATTTCTCATCAGAAACCATGGAGACAAGAATGAAGTGGGCTGAAATACTTAAAGTGCTGACAGAAGATGACTGCCAACCAAGAATTTTATATCCACTGAGACTTTCTTTCAAAAATGGAGGAAAGGTTAAGGCATTTCCAGATAAACAAAATCTAAAGGAGTTGATCACCACTAGACCTGTCCTACAAGCAATGCTAAAGGGAGTTCTTGAAAGACAGTGGTTCAAAGCAGCATAAAGAAATAAAACCCATAGCAAAGGGACAAAAAAAAAAGTATAAGAATACAAAGGCTAAATATAAATAGCAAAAAGGGAGAAGAAATTGTTCATTATCAGAAGTGAATTTAAATGTAAATATTTTAATCTCTCCTGTCAAAAGACAGAGATTGTCACAGTGGATAACAAAGCATGGCCTAACTCTATGTAATCTGTAAGAGACTCACATTAAATTTCAAGATACAAGTAGGTTGAACATGAAAGGACCAAAAAAGTATACCATGCAAGTGGTAATCAAAACAGACCTAGTGTAGCTACACTAATATCAGTTAAAATAGACTTCAAGTTAAAAAGACTTATGATAGACAAAGACTGTCATTATATGCTGATAAAGGAGTCAATTAAACAAGAATACATAAAAAATGTAAATAGATTTGCCTTTAACAGTAGAGTCCCCAAATATATGAAGCAAATATTGACAGATATGAAGGGAGAAATTGATGGTTCTACATTAATAGTAGGAGACTTTAATACTTTGCTTTCAATAATGGCTACAACATCTAGTCAAAAGATTAAAAGGAAATAGGGGACCTGAAAATTATTCTAACCCAACCTGATTTAACAGACATATGTATATTCTTCATGAGTGTACATGGGTCATTCCAGCTCAACAAAATATACATTCTTCTTGAGTGAACATGGATCATTCTGCAGGTTAGACCCTATGTTAGGTAACAAAATAAGTCTCTATAAATTAAAATATCTTAAAATTATACAAGGTATTTTTCCAACCACAATAGAATGAACTTAGGAATAAGTAACAAAGGGGAAGTGAAAAATTCACAGATATGTGGAACCTAACAACATTCTCTTATACATACTCCTTAATGGCTTAAAGAAGAAATCACAAGGGAAATTAGGAACTATCTTGAGGTAAGAATAAAAAAATAACATAAAAAATTATGGACTGCAGCAAAGGCAGTGCTGAGAGGCACACTATAGATCAAAGTGTTTACATATTAAAGAAGAAACACTCAGAGACCTAAACTCAAAACTGGAACAACTAGGGAAAAAAAAGAGCAAACCAAAGTCAAAGTGAGCATAAGGATAGGTTTATCTGGTAAGGCCTCAGCAGATTCTAGGGTTTCAATATCCCCACCACCATCATTATCAAAGCATATGTCCCCATTTCAACTTTCTATATCCCTTTCCTTTCCAATCAATGCCCTCATTTTAAGAGCAGACAGATTGAGATTTTATTTTCCACTGTAGCTCTGCTACTTGCACAATGAGACTCTCGGTCTGTTTTCCAGAGATCTCAAGTCTGCATCTGCACGAAACAAGATTTTCTTTCAGGGCACATGTACAAACTTTTACTTCATTCATGTGGCACGGAAGTTGCAAATTTGAAGCCTTCAACTCATCTTTGCCTTTTGTATCAATATCTAGTGTATTTAGGAGCAATCAGCCAACTTCACTGTACCTTTTATTTCCACCTAGGGTCCCTGGCCTCTTAAAAAGCATGGGCATAGCTGGTTCCAGTGGTGGTATTTTGCATATCTCTATTGCCACTCATGCCATGGGCTATCATGGGCCTCTTAATTATTGGAAACATACTTATTAGTATCTTTGAATTTAATTAGAGTAGAGAACTAATTGCAAAAACCCCCAAACAATTCAGAAATCCTGTTTTTAAGATTCTTTTAATCAAGAACCACTCCTGGTACCACGCTGTATTAGTCAAGATTCTCAAGGGAGACAGAACTGACAGGAGATCATGGTAAATATTATGAGATTTATAGAATTGTCTCATACAGCCATGGCAATGCATGAGTTCAAATTCCATAGGGCAGGCTGCAAGTCAGAAATTCTGATGAAGGTACTCAATGACTTTCCCAGGAGAAAACTGGCTGCCTGAAGTACACACGGGAATTATTTTTCTCAAAGCTGAAGTCATTTCTCCTTTTGCTTTCAACTGATTGGATAAGATGTCTCTCATTGCTGAAGGCAATCCCTTCAGTTGATTATAGATGTAATCAGCCATAGATGCAATCAACTCACTGATGACTTAAGCCCAGGAAGTGTCCTTACAGTACAACTAGTCCAGTGCTTACTTGATCAAACAACTGGACACATTAGCCTAACCATTACGGCAAGGAAATAGCAGAAATTAGAGCATAGATACATGAAATGGAGGACAAGAGAACAATAGAATCAACGAAACCAAAATTTAGTTCTTTGAAAAGATCAATAAAATTGACAAACCTTTAGCTAGACTGACTGGGAAAAAGATGTAGGAACCACAAGAAAAGAAAATTACAAACCAATATCTCCTATGAATATAAATGCAATAACCCTCAGAAAATACTAGTAAACAGAATCCAGCAGCACATTAAAATATTTCTACAACATGATCAAGTGGGATTTTTCCCTGATATGCAAGTGTTCGACATAAGAAAATCAGTTCATGTAATATATGATTTTCCCCCCTACAGGTTGGTAATTTAGTTTTTATGGTAAATCAAAATGAGAGTTTAATCATATTACACTCAAATAAAATACAGCCTTTATTTCTTATCTCTCCCCTGTTTTCCTTGGATCTCATAGGGCTCAAAGAAGCAGATACTTAGATTACATAAATGTTACATAAAAATATAGGGGATTCCTATATACTCTGCTCCCTACACCTCCCACATTTTCCCACATTAACAACATCCTTCCTTAGTGTAGTACATTTGTTACAATTGATGAAAACTTTGTGGAGCATTGTCACTAAGCATTGATCATAGTTTTCATAAATTCTCACCCCCTGATGTACTATAAGAAAATTATTATTAAGAATTATGAATTCATAAGCTTTCTAATCAATAGCCTCTCTTGTTTCAGCCTAGAATTGTGACTGATTAACTTACCCTTTGTCTTTTGGAATGTTGTAATGCTGCTATACAGGCAACCCCACCACCTATTAACTAAAAACAAATGTTTAGAAGAAGCAAGTCACCAGATGTGATATTAACACATCCTGTTTGTATCCCCTGTAAAGTTAACATCAAGTTAAAGTTGATGTGTATTGAAAACTTCATGTTCCTGTTTAGTGTACCATGAACAGAATAGAACAAAAGACCCCTGGAGACACCCTGTCTCGATTGGGAGGGCTGGCCACCCCCAGCTGATGGATTCTACTACTTTTGATGAGGTCATTCCTCATGAGTGTAAGACTCATTGGAGTTCTGAGGTTCAGAATCCCTTAAAAGGGATAGTCCCCAAGCTGCCAGTTGAAGTCTCACCCAGGACAGGACACTGCCTGGGATCCGTTTTTCCAATTGGGACTCTGATCAGCTGCAAAGGGACTTTCCAGCCTCATGAGAAATCAGATGTGTTTTCCCCAATTTGGTGAGTGGTTGTATATACTTTCATTCTTTCCTGTGTCTTCAATTAATTACTCTTCTTTTCTGTGATTGCTCAATTGTTATAATCTTTTGATATAACCTGAGACTCATTTGATTGAATAAAGCTGCCTTTGCATAGCATTTAGGGTTTCTGCCTCTTCCTTAGCAAAACATCCTCACAATTTTGTAGGTTATGACAAGATATGTAATGTCCTGTATCTGTCGTTGTAATGCCATTCAGGACAATTCCCAAGTCCTGAAAATGGGCAATGACCATGACAAGGAACTGAGAGAGTCTACAACTGCAAGCAAGAGAGTCCCATCCATCTGCCCCATGGGATCGAAGCCCTCCCTCAATTCGAGGTGGAGTGGGCATCACCATCCCAGAATCCTCAGGACTGGGGAATGAACTATGGACGAAAGTAGACTTACTGGTGTTCTATTATACACATATTGTGATTCTAGCAATGGAAGAAATTATATCATTGATGTAGTTCTGAGGGCAGGGAGAGGGAAAAACGGGGGGTATTTTCATATAATATACAATATTAATGGAATAAAGGAAGAAAATCACATGATCACCTCAATCGATGCAAAAAAGGCATTTCACAAGATTCAGTAGCCTTTCTTGATAAATACACTTAGAAAACTAGGAATAAGAGGAAAATTCCTCAACATGACAAATGGGATATAGGAAAATCCCAAAGCTAACATCCTATTTCACGGTAAAAAGACTGAAAGCTTTCCTTCTAAGATCAGGAACCAGACAAGTTTGCCTTCTGTCACCACTGTTGTACAACATTGTACTGGAAGCACAGAACAATTAGACAAGAAAAAGCAATAAAAGGCATACAACTTGGAAATGAAGAAGTAAAACTTTTCCTAATTACAAATAGCATCATCCTATATGCAGAAAATCTTGAGAAATTCAAAACAAAGCTCTTAGGGTTAAATAAATGAATTCGCCACAGAACCAGGGTAAAAGATTAACAGCCAAAAGTCAGTAATGTTTCTATACACAAATAATGAACAACCAGAAGAAGAAATCAAGGAAAGAAATCCATTTAAAATGGCAACTAAAAAAAAAAATCAAATATCTAGGAATAAATCTAACAAAGTCTATAAAGGACTTGTACACAGAAAACTATAAAGCAATGCTAAAATATCAAAGGAGAACTAAATCAGAAATTCTGATCAGAAGCTCAAAGCATCTTATTATTGATGATGTGGAATGAATAGTAAACGCCGTTGTCTCTGGCCCAGGAGTCTCATGTATTTTACCAGCATCCATAAAATTGTGGCAGGTTAACTTGTTAGCTTGCAAGTAGAATAAAATCTCAGGCTCTTCAAAGCTCTTGACAAACTAAAAATGGTAAAAAATAAAAGCTTAGGAATAGTTCTTAATTCAGAAAAGAATAATAAAATGATAGCTAGAGTTTAGGGACGAAAGGATTATTTGAGATGGGCCACTAAATAAGGAGATGATGTCCATTTGATTTATGAGCATAAAAATATACATATACAAAATTAGTTGTATTCAATTTGAGCACTAGTTTGTTTTTTTAATAATATATTTCACATAAAGAAATATATTCACATAATATATAAATATATTTTATATACATAAATATATATAAAATATATAAATATAAATATATATATAAATATATAAATATATAAATATATTCACATAAAGAAATATTTTCCACTTAAAAAGACTTGTTACCTAATCATAAAACAAGAATGTCTCCAAGGACAGACAGAGTAGTTTACATGAAGCATGCTATATAAACAAGAAAGGAGAAAGTTATTAATATTCTTAAACTTCCCTTGAACAAAAATGCATCAAAAAGTTAAGGTTAGTTAATAAATATACTTATCTTGCTTTGATAAAGCTGCAATGTCTCTGAATCTTGCTCAATTTCTTTTTCTTAAAGGAAAATACAATTTTATACTTTTGTAGAAAACATTAATTAGTATTTTAAAAAGTTCTTTTCTAGAAAGTAAATTTCTTACTGTCATTTGTATAGAGCATTGAGTGAAATAATTTTGTTCATGGTTTAGCTCACTGATTTGGATAGAAAATGACAGAAAAAATACATTTATTCTGATTTTAGTGGAGAGTCACATTTATATATATATTAATACAGAAATTTTGTTTCATATTCACATGGATAAATTCTGTCCTCTGTAACTCATTTTTCTTGATTATATGGTTCAACATGTCAAGTTTATGAACATCAAGTACATTAGTGAAAGTGAAGATCACCATCTTCATAAACGGAAAATTTAAAAATAACATATATGAGATAAACTATTTGAGGCAGACATAGCACTAGACATTTATATAAAAACTACATCATTTAGGAAATTGATAAAGGGAATTTAGAATATAATCTCAATTTGAATTGAGCCCCTATAGTTTTATTATTTATAAATAAATATCTCTTTACTGCTTTGCCTGTTATTTGGGTCCTTGAAAAATATCAAATGGAATATTATAAATTTATCATCACTAATATTTATTGTAAAAAGGAAAAATATTTTATACTCCAAAGCCACCTCTATTTTTCTACAAGGTTATATGTATATATGAAGACTATGAATAAGTATGCCATTCTGGATGCAGAAATGAAATATGTAAGCCTAATTTTAAGATAGTGCAACCAATTTACCTTTTTGTGATATAAACTAGATTAGTAAGAAGAAAGCATAATGAAACAGAGAATAGGGAGAAAATTCATCCAAGGCAACAGTAAACTGAATTTAACTATGAAAATAACTCTTAGCATACCATGAATCTGAGTTTGAGTTGTTCATAAATTATGATTTTCTTTTCAATGGGCTATAAAGAATTATGAGCTTGTTTTTAATGTTGTCTTCTTACTGTGAAACTGAGTGAGACATACATATATATCAGCCAGCAGATTAATACTTAGGAAATAAATACCATTACCAAACATTCACTCATGCAATTAGTAATAATTAATTTCTTGATTATTTCATTCAGCAAATGCTACTAGAGTATGTTTCCCATTTGCTAAGCTCCTGGAAGTCTTCAACATTGCTTTCTTTAGAACCTGCCTCACATTAATTTGTACAACATTCAAGCAACATTCTTGAAAAAAGTTCAGCAAGTATTTATACAGCTTTAAGTGTTAAACATACCTGAACCTTTTTTTCAAGTAGAAAACTGTATGCTGGAGTAGTGAAATGGTGGATTTTCTCTGGAATTGCTGTTTTGCCTGTGGAATAAATCTCTTTGCCCTAGAAAATGTACTAAATCAAAAATTTTGCTTATAGCCATCTTATCACAAATTCTTAATACTATAGTACCTTCCTTTTTTCTGTGTCCCATTCTCCCAGTTAAAATTATTGACAGTGTTGATAATATTTCTTTTGGGGCATCTTAAAGACATGTCCATGCTTTCTATAAAAATAACCAGTTAAACATTGACATTCTATGAGCTTTTTTCAGTTTACTAGAGAAGACAACTTGAGTAGAATTTTCTCAGATTTATAAAAAAGAATGAGATCATGGTAACAATGTTAACTTATACTTAATTTTCAGATATTTTCTACTTTAGTAAAATATGAAAAATGTGTAATTTTAGACAAAATATAATAAAATTAGCCTTATTTTTAGGAAGACTTTAAAAAATAATCTAACTTCCCTTGCAGGTAGGGAAGCAGGATTTTATATGAAAATACAATCTTTCTAGGAATTTACAGAAATCTTGGATAGGACTTTAGAGTACCATAAAGAGAGGTAATGATCGGGAAGAGGTTTGCAAAATAAGTCCATTTTACCTGGCTTTTGAGTGTCTGGGATCCTAGCTGACAGCTAGAATGCAGTCCTTTCATTTGACTCACCATCTACTATCTGCTGATTCTGTAATAGAAAAGTACAATGCTTTCCAATATTTTAGTACAAATATTTTTCAAAACAAAAACAAACCATGTTTTGTAATGTTTTCTTCAGTTGACACTACAGGTAGCAAAATTTTTCTCTAGATTAAACAACAAGGAGCTTCCCCTGCCTAGAAGGTCATTCTCTTCCATTACAGCTCAGCAATGTGAATGAACAGCAAATTTCTTTCATTTCTATCCCCAATTTATTAAAATTTCCCTTGTATTTTCTAAAACTAACTTTCCATAATTATCTTAAAGAAACAAAGAACTAAAACTAATAGTGATTCTCAATAATATTTATCTCCCCATCTGAATACAAGTGGGTTATATCACTTTTGAAAATGTGATTCATTATGGTTTATGTTAAAGAGTTAGAACATCATCCCAGAAGCAAGAGGAAAAGTGCTGATGGTATAAGCCTAAATTTCTGAGGTCTGCCAAGATTTTGCTTCCATTTTAAAATCCTTTAAAAATATCAGATATTAACAATACCCTCCACATTCACTCTCACCTCTAAAACTTTCTCCTCTCAGTCTAAGTATTAATCAATATTTACCAGACTGGAAATGTGGTTTTGGCCTATGTAAAAAAGTAAAGTTCTTTAGACTCTTAATCACATGGTTTTATACTATTTTTTCCCTAATCTGATTTTCACCCATTACTATTCACTACAACCAAACTGTACTCTTCTCTTAGTCTCCTACAGTTCGTATTAAGTGCATTTCCATAGTCCCTAAATTTGCTCAGGATGCAGATACAAATTTCTACAAACTGGGTGACCTAAAACAATAGAGATTTATTGTCTCACCATCCTGGGAGCTAAAAGTAAGAAATCAAGGTGTTGGCAAGACCATGCTTGCTCTTAAACCTGTAGGGGAGAATCTGTTCCATGCTTGCCTCTTGGCTTCTGCTGAAGGCTTGAAGGCAACACATGGTGTCCTTTCTCTGCTGACACCTACCTTTCTCTTTCCTGCCTTTCCATGTTCAGATTTCCTCTTTTTTTTTTATTACACCAATCATATTGGATTAAGGACTAACCATACCCCAGCATGACCTCATTTTAACTTGCTTAATTCCATCTGTAAAGGCCCTATTTCCAAACAACATGCCAGTCTGAGATACGGGGGAATAGGACTTGACCATAACTTTGTGGGGGACACAATTCTTTCCACAACACAACAGGTATCTAAAAGCAAAACAACTTCCTTTAAAATACCTTA